>CAJUYH010006747.1:0-19276 GCA_910591685.1 Galerucella tenella
TCCTCATACAACTCATTTAAGTAATATCTCACAAATATAATAAAATTTGAAATTATTATCAAACTCACAATATGTTAATTAAATACGTTATATTTATTAAAATGTTTTGTGTTTTGTGTAAAGTGTATCTAATTCAGTAATAGGTGGATTTAATGGAAATTGCACTGAAAATAGTTGAAAAAATTTGAGGTTGCAACTACTTGTTTGGAAGCGATTGAAAACGTTTGGAAATCATGCGAATGAACAAACAAAATAAAATTGTTTCTATGGATTATGTTGAATTTTCCGTTGGAGTGTAATTCCAAGCCTATTGAGGCATAAAGCCGCGTGGGAGGCAGTTTCATTTTTCAAACACCAGCTAATAGTAATGTACAAGTGAAATTGGAAAAAAGAGAATGCGAGTTAAACTCTCGCGGATAGGGTTTCGAATGATAAATATATTTTTAAATGGACTTCAACCAGATTTTTTTATAATCTGTGACGAAAAAACTATTCTCTACGATTTTTTCTAAATTTTATGCTTAATAGACCACATCTGTATCTGTAGATTGGGGAGGGTGAGTGTAGTGCAGCACTTAGGCCACATGTGACCCATTGTACATGCTCCCGAGGAGTTGTGGACAGGTCACTAGGAGACATCTCCTTTATATCGGCAGGTGTAGGCCAAGACTCACCGAACACACCTAATCCTGGGCAAATTTGAGCTATTTGCCTTAACAAAGCTTGGTTTCATTGTTATAGTAGAGTGGAGACGATAAATCACACGTAAAATAATAAAAGATCAATCCAAATGCGTAATTAGTATATAGTATTCACAACAACAAAACACAGAAAATGAGTGTATTGAGTATTGACTGACAGCGGTGTTTACCTAAGCGTGACGTCATGTGCTGTGATTGGTGTTTCAGTCAAAATGGCCGATTGCAGTATTTTTATGTTTTATTTTATTGAAAATGTTAATAATCTGAATTTTATAAGTAAAACTAAAGCAATATTTTGAATTTTTTTGATATGAACTTTCCCCTAAAACCACTATTAGCCCAGCCGCTTCCCTGGCTAAAGAATCGACTCCTGTCGTGCCCTTCAACCCACCTCAGGATGATATAGTTATCTGCCGAGGCGTTAGCTAAATCTTGATGGCACTCTAGTACTATCCCCGATATAACACGTTGTCTGTTTAAGGCTAATAGGGCTTGTCTACTATCAGTGCAAATTGTTATGTTATTTTTGCCAGAAATTCCTTTTCTGGTTAGATCTTCTGCGGCAATTGAGATACCAACCAGTTCTGTTTGTTAGTGCTCTGGAGTAAACTCCACATCCTAAGCCTTCTTTAATTTTTGAGCCATCTGTATACAGGGTGTACCAATCTTACGACAAACTTCGGTATATGGGTTATTTTAAGAGATCAAAAAATGATATCAACAGAAATAGTAGATGTGTTGATGGTCCATATTTTGAAATTATATCGAACTATACAGAGTGCTGCATAACTCCGTTACAAACCAAATATATGATTTTTCAAATGGGAACCCCTGTATATTATACCTATACCTATACCTGTGGCTTGTTGTACTTTGAAGAAAAAAAATGTATTTTGCCAAACAGAGTTTCGTAACATGATGCAATACTTCCGTCTCCTATTACATTTCAATTAAGTATATTCTTCCTTATATGCAGGGCGAACGGAAACTCGAACCTGTCATTTTCTTTCTTCTTTCAAATAGAGCACCCTGTATTTTATATCTTTGATTATGTAACTTTAATTTTTGTCAAGCATTCCTTATACCCAAAGTTTATAAAAACAGAGTTGTCTGGTGATATTTATTGTAAACTATTATTATTGACCTATTATGTGAAAGCAATAAACGTTGTATCTAACAAAAAATCCTAATTAATGATACATTTTAATGAATAATTCATTCTAAACAAAACTAGCTACCAAAAGTATAATCCTAACCGTAATATTAAGCTGAAGGTTCAAAGTGTTCACCGTTAACATCAATGGCCAGCTCGGTCACCCGATTTAACAAAAGTATATTTTTTTCGGGTCTTAGGAATAAGTTTATAGAATCCCTGGCTATTAGAGATGACATGAAAGAGATAATTGGTGCGCAATCATTTGAACTATTCTGCAGCCTTGCATTGATGTTCACGGTGAACATTTTGAACCTTTAGTTTAATATTACGGTTGGAATTATACTTTTGGTGGCTAGTTTTGTTTAGAATAAATTGTTCATTAATATTTTTTATTAATTAGGATTTTTTGTTACATACAACGTTTAATGATTTCACATAATAGGTCAGTAGTTATATTTTACAAAAAATATTACAAAATAGCTGTGTTTTTATAAACTTTGGGTATGTGGAATGCTTGATAAAAATTGAAGTTACATAATCGAAGATTCTATTTTTGCTATAAAATACAGGGTGTTCCATATGAAATAAGAAAGAAAATGACAGGTTCGAGTTTCCGTTCACCCTGTATACAAGAAAGAATATAATTAAAATTCAATGGGATACGGAGATATTGCATCATTTTACAAAACTATCTTTGGCAAAATACCTTTTTTTTCTTTAGCGTACAACAAGCTACAGAGCGTTGATTTACCTAAGATTGTCACATAAACGTGTCCATATCTTTTGAGGGACTCTGTATAACGTGGCCAAACCTCATATCAAAAGCTTCAAAAAAATGTAACCAATCCGAATTCGGTATAATATACAGGGGTTCCCATTTAAAAAAATCATATGTTTGGTTTCTAACGGAGTTATGCATCAATTTGTATAGTTCGATATAATTTCAAAATATGGACCTTCAACACATCTACTATTTTTGTTCATAATATTTTTTAATATCTCTTAAAATAACCCATATACCGAAGTTTATCGTAAGGCTGGTACACCCTGTATATGTGTATTGCATTTGCAGCATCTGACTCTGTGTTCTGTTTTATTTGTATTTTGTAGGGTAATAGACTACATGATAAAGGGGCACTAAAACTTCCTTTTGGGAACCCTTTCTCGGTATCAGCCCCAATTCGATATCCCATTTAAAATCCAAAAATATTAATAAGCATAAAGAAGTTAGGAGAGGGCGGTAATACCTATTTCATCGCAGTGTACATTAAATAAATATTATATTAAGCAGAATGTAATAAGTGCAAGCTTTAATTCACAATAATTTCGTGTTAGAAACGTCACCCCGTTTCAACAAAAGATGGAAATTAACAGGGAATATTTCTGGAGCTATTACTAGATTAGAGGAATGTTATCTCGAAAATTTTATTAGAAGTCGTGCTTTGTATGAATCCGAAGTGTACTCGAACGAAAATGCCCTACATTAAAAGCAGCGCTCCAAGATCTATCTATGAATTTAGCACATAAAAATTTCTCTCCTTATAACGTTTATCTCACTTTCTTTGTTTTAGCTGAATTGTTCTTTGGACGAACAAAGAAATAGGAATGCATAATATTATATATCCCCTCGAAACCCTTTTAGAAACTAACCAACGGTCAAGTGAGGATTCACACCCACGGCTGAATAATTTCCTGTGAAATAATAATTCCCGTCCGTTTTTATCAAGTTATATTTTCCTTTAAAAATAATTTCGTGAATAAATATATTCCAGTCACGTGAAAAATTGACTGTTTTATATTCATACTCGACCGCAAAAAATCCAAGATTGACTGAAATGCGCGAAAAAAACATAATAAGCCGTTGGTTATTCAATTCGGTTCGTTTAATATGGTATTCCTTTTGATCAGACAGATATCGGATGTAATGAAAAAAATTGCTCTTGATATAAATTCGGGGACAATCACTACACGAATGAATTCGGCTTTTGTGTCACTTTTTAAAAGACTGGGATCGTTCGAGCAATAAAAGACGTACTTCACCAATAGGAGTTATTAATGAGTAGGGTGTACTATTAAGAAAAGTTTAACCTGAAAACTGAACAAAAAAATCACCATCATATATCAAATTTTCTCCTTACACGCTTCGTTAACGAACTATAGTGCTTTAAAGTTGGCAACATTCATTTTGAAACAAAAAAAAGTCCCCCTTTGAAATTTCAAAATTTTTTAAATTCCATTTTATTAAAATATCGTGAGTTTGATAAGATAATACACAATAAACACTATCTTTGGTATAACCAACAAAACCATCTTTAAACATGTCAAACAAAACATTTTTTCTCACTGGTTCTCTCTTAAAGTTATGCGTTACAGAAGTAGAATCTATCCGAGAGTTACTCTTGCTCACTTTCAAAGCACATTGTATCCGATTACTACTAGTTTCGCTGATTTAGACAGTGGAGAACAATTTTATATCCTTCTTAACGATGATATTTTTGACAAATAATTCTGGAAATTAGTACCTCCAGCAGTAATATCTCAAATTGAACAGCTTGCTGATATTTTTGGACTTCCAGATATAATCAAATTAACATTTAGTGTAGCTTTTATTTATATTAAATATTGATCAAACAACAAAGCAAATGAAAAACAAAACTGAGCAGTTGAACACGATAATTGGAAACAAAAATCGGAAACCAGTAAAAATGAATTCACTACTATATACCTAAAGGTATTGATAGCAAATACCAGAAATAAGATTCAGGACATTCAGGATTCAGGATTCAAGATTCAGGACATTGATAAAAAAGGATGAAGCCAAGATGAACACAATTGAGATAAAGCGCCTTAGAAAAATAACAGGAAAAGCAAAGGGACTAATGTAAAAATAAGACAAATAACAAAACAAGAACCATTAATAATAAAAGTAAAGAGAAAACATTCAAATTGGTATGAATATATTTTCAGAATAAAGAAATGCACTGAAGAAGGGGTAGACCGAGAAGAAAGTGAATAGACCAAATAAAGGAGATTAGGACTAAGACAGGAAAAACTCTGGATTGAATGGAAAGATTATCAAGCGGAAAGAAAGAGTGAAAGCATTGGGTACAAGAGAAACCGGAATCCTTGTCCAACACCTGCAACGGGGTAGCTCCATACAAGGAGGAACCTTTCAATAGTGAGTGAATACTTCAAGAAAATCATACCGATCATTCCAAAAATCTATCAATAATTATTATCATTCAAGTCTTCCAGCCCCCGAGCCCCAATAACTTTCTAAACGCCCTACGAAAATCCATATTAAAAATAGTATAAATAATAGGGTTCAAGAAGGAATTAATATACCCCAACCAAGTTATAAAATTAACAAATCTTCTCGAAGGACAACATGTTGAGCAAAACGGTATGATAACATACATGAGAAAAAACGGTACCCAACAAACTACAAAAACCCCCATAATTATACCTAAAGTTCTAGCAGCTCTTCGTTCCTTAGATAACGAAATTCTTTGCTTTTCTTCTATAAATTGATAGACAAAACCGGGCTTCTTAGCGCCGTCCAACAACACGACCTTCGGACTAGGTTTGGAACTAGAAATAGTAACAGTTGTCGGAGAGCTATTAACACCTGCCTTATCTACGTTCAAATGAGAATTTTTCTTGTTGGAAAGTGAAGAATTCTCACCGAAGTCCGTCAGAGAATCTTCGTGTACAAGTACTGGCTTAAGATTCGACTTTTTCTTTTTAAGTAATTTGTCGTTTGATTTCGTTTGCTCTTCGGGATGTTCATTATGATTCGTTTCACTACTGACACTCTCCCTGTCTCTATTATCTTCGTCTTTTCCAGCTGCTTGATTTCTAGATATGTTTATTTTAGCTGCTTTAGCTCGTTCTCGCAGTCTTCGCTTTGTCGCTATAAATATCTCAATGTAAACTATTGTCATGATGAGTAAAGGAATGAAAAAAGAGCCTGAGGATGAGTATATAACGTAGCCTTGCCGTTTAGTCAGTACACACTCCTGTTCTTCGGCGAATATATCCGGAGACGGCCAATCGTTCCAGCCTATTAAAGGCGGTACGCTTATTATAAGAGAAAGTATCCATACTATTGCTATCATTAATAATACTCTTTTAACCGTGCGTTTTTGAGCGTAATTTATTGGATCTGTGATTGCCCAGAATCGATCCAAGGCGATTGCGCAAAGATTTAAAATGGATGCTGTGCAGCAGAGGATGTCTGATGTTAACCACATTTTGCAAACGTATATACCTGGAACAAAAAATAACCGAATATATCTTTTGAGTATTGTCATGTATAGTATAGCCAGCACCAACGGTTACTATTAGACTTTACTTACCAAATATCCATCTTCCAGTTACGGCGTACGCCACATTGAAAGGGAGGACCAGTATTGCTACGGTAAGATCAGCAACAGCTAGGGAAATTATGAAAAAATTCTGGACAATTCTCAATGGTTTATACGTAAAAACACTGAGTATCACTAAAATGTTGCCTATAATCGTTAGAAGAATTAAAAACGTCAAAGTAGCTATGGTAAGTATAGCTTCCCATTCGGGTACATCGGTCGATCCGAATATTGTACTGAAGTTACCATACGGTTCTTCAGAACAATTGGACAGATCCTCGTTGCCCATCGTCTATGACAGTAGGCTTAAGGAAATGTACAGACCTGCAACAAAAAAGATACATATGAGGAAACGGTTGAGCAGCTTTAGTCGTTTTGGAAGACATCTGTAGTTTGCTATTTTTAAATTTATTTGTCTGTGTACTAGACATGCATTTTGTGTAAGGTTTGGCAAACGATAGTTCTCTAGAAGCTACATGTCTTTATGCCAAGGGATATGTTGGATAGGGGACTACTTAATTGGGCTACATTTTCTGCCTTCACCGAAAGTCTGAATTATAAGACATTTAAGTACAAACAGTTTTTGGAACTTGAGGACCAGTGTAGATAGCATATAGTTAAATGAAAAAGGAACATCCCACCCAGGATGTTCCTCTCTAAGCGAGGTACATCTCCGGGGAGGACTTCCACCACTTTCCCCCATCTTATTCGATGGGTCTCATCATCATAGTTCGCTTTTCGGCGTACAGCTCGTCCCTAGCTAAAAGGGCTAGCAGCTGGGGACGAGCCGTCTTCTCTTTGGCCGTGTAACCTCGGTGGTTTTTTCTTCGGCGGTCTTCCGTTGTGTGTGTGTATTACCTTCAGAAGCTATAACTCCAGAACGGGTTACGTTATTGGCTTCGAATTTTCACTGTGCCATATGTTTGAGTCTTAGTTTTTGGTTACCATGTTGCCATTTCAAAAATTTGTCTACATTCTACGTAAAAAAATAATGAAAATACGACTTTTTCCAAATTCATGTTGTAATAACTTTGTCGTTAATGAAATTTTTTTTATAAAATTCCGGTAGTTTACATTTGTGATGATTCTGAATCCAGTGGTATAGTTATATTCGAGAAAAAAAAATGCCTAATGTACTTTAGTCTTTTTTGGCAAAGAAAAATTAACATATAGGGCCTTGAAAATAGTAATTAGGCTATGAAAATTTGTGCCAAAATACCTAATGTTTTTAATACTGAATCTAACAAAAAAAATTAAATCAAAATCGGTCGAGAAATGCGGATTTTACAGGGGTGCTTCCAAACAAAATGGGTCACACTGTAAAACGAGTAATTTTGTTAATCTACAAGTTCTGTGGTTACAATTTTTTTTTAAATAACATATAGCTTCTATTATAGTATCTATATAAACCTTGGTAGACAACGTTTGTCGCAACCACAAGATATCTTTCGTTAAAACGATCTATTTTTGTACGTTCACCTCATAAATATCAGTTAATCCTTCTTGATCAGGGTATATTGAATTTGGTTACTGTTTCATCGGATTTTCCAAATAGGGTCTTCGATTAGGTGAACGTCAATCCCGGAAGCACAAATTTCTAATTGATTTTGTCACGTCTACTCCATTCGGGGATATGGTACATCTCAAGTAATCTCAGTTCAACGTTACATTAAAGTTTAATTTACAATTTTAGAACTAATTTGACGAGATTTGATGTTTGACGTAAACAGAACCGTTTACGAATTGGCAGTTAAAAAATCTTCAACTTCTTCTAAGCTCAGAGCTTAGTTCAGAGCATAGTTTGGCAAGTTTATCTGAAGCTACGGGGAATTGGTAAGAAGTGAGGCATATATGTCATAAACGTACAAATGACGTACAGTACCTATTTTACCAAGTAAAATTGAAAATACAAAGGTAACTGACAATACCAACGCCACTGGATAAATCAATATCAGTCAATTGACGAAGTCAGAGGGAAGAACACACGCACGCGCTTGCCAATAAGAAGTCAACTTTCAATAAAAATCACCAATTATGTAATTCGGAGGGTGTGGTAATTATGGTTTTCGTACAACGCTGCCAAAGCTCGAAGAAGCCCATAACAAATTTGAAAAAGTGCTCATCTCATCAGATATTGATAAAATGAAAAAATAATGTTAAAAGAAAAAATACAAGGAAACAAGCACATTAAAGAATTAATTATTATCACTACATACTTTAGCTTTTCTATAGTTAAACGTGGCAATATCGAATGTTCTCGACTGCATTCCTTCCACGGCTTTATATAAACTTGCCAATGTATAGGTACTCACAAAAATATAGGGTCTTTTTTAACCAATGCCAAAGAGAAGCTTACTTTTTCACAAAAATCAGGAAGTTACACGGGCGAAACACAAAGGAATGTTTAAATAAGATATGGACAACATCTTAGTTGCTTTAGAAATAAGCCTCCAGGTAAGTCAAATTATGGTAATGTCTCCAGAAGTTGTTGAGCGAGCATATGATACAAATTTTAGTCTAGTTATTATCAGAGAAAGGAAGTTAAATTAACGGTATAAAGTTTTTAAATGCGATATCAAACGTTTTGCATTTTGACGTTCCAAAGTGAAAATTAGAAAAGTTTTTAAGAATTAATAGAATTAACACTTAATAGAGTTATTTATTCGAAGTTCTTTTTAAATTTGGAAAAACAGATGAATAGAAACAAAATTAAGTCTTTGGAAAGGCAGAAAGCTAGTAAAACACTTTAAAGTTGAACAATTTCTATTAAGAAGTATTTTCCACTTGAAATGTTTTTAAAAACGTTTAAAACTCATTAGTTCGGAGTCTTCCCAGTTGAAGAAATAAGACTAATTTTTAACAGAAAGATACGCTCCGTATTATTAAAGTTTTTATATCTCACTGTTAATGAAACTATATGGGGATACATTTGTTTTTAACGGATCCTTTTAAGTAACTTTTAATTATTTTTATGCTATTTTTCAACTCCCTGTAGGATTAAATACCAAGTAATTCAATTTTTTGGGTATATCACAACTTTTGACATTTACTGATAAATGTTCGGGCTGGAATTTTCATTCTTTCTTGTATGACGAAATATTTTCCATTATCTCCCGTGTACTTTCTCCCTTAAAAACTATAAATTTCAAAAACCGTATACTTTTATGCCCCCGTTTTATTCAATTGCTATCCATTCTCTTCGAAAAACCCCCATATATACATTCCCTTGAACGATTTATGCAAGTTTAACTAAAAAAACATTAAAAGGAATCTTTTGTGTAGACGGTTTTAATCGATCTTATTCGTTCTGCTGAAAATATTCAAAATCCATTAAACTTTTATTGGGGAAAAAGTTACTTCATCCTATTTTCATTTTATCAGTTTTCCGCAATTCCGTTATCTTACTTAGACTCTTATTTTAAAACGGAATTCAACGACTTCTGCTTTGTATCAACAAGAAAGTTTTTATTTTTTTTATTTCTTGACTGAAAATTATGATTTCCTCTTCCTAAATTATAATCACGAATATCTTATCTCGACCATACCCTTAAACAGGGCGATAATTGACAATATTCCAATATCAGAAAAATTGTAAGTGATTTATGAAATAACTATCAAGGGTAAAGATGAAAATTGTGGGTAGCGATAGTCAATAGTAGTGATTATATAACTCATGTTCTAATGAACCAATACAATCCTTGAATTTCCCTTAGTTGCAACGTATTGATAAGTGAATATACCCCATGACGACGTGATATAATAGTTTTGGTTTTTCGCCTCCTGCCATATTGTGATCATTTCCATAGTAACGGGCAAGCTCAATGAAATGTCAGTTAATTATCAGTAGTAATGCCCCTAGGGTCTTGATAGTACCGCGATAATTTTGTCATAGAGAATGCTGAAAGCGTGTTGCTTGATAATAGCCCAAGGCCGCAGGCTTGAAGGATTCTCTACGACAAAATTTTGAGTATTTATCAAGACCCGAGGAGTATTCGATAAGATAATTTTTTACTTTGTAGATATCAAAAAATTGATTGTCAATCTGACGCTTAATACTTTTCAATACAAACTTTATTAGTTTTAATCAAAAATTATTAATGTTTATTTAAAACTACCGTTTTGAAAAGTACAATTGGTAAATTAATTGAATCGTTAGATGCAATACCTAATCTTCGCGACATTTTTAATCCAGTTGTCAGTTTGACGTTTAATTATTGTTTAATAAAAAGTAAATACCAAACTGAAAACACCACATGTAGGGTATTATCGCTGTAATACAGCGGTGATTGGATGAAATTTGACACATGACTTGAAATTAAGTAATTTGATTGGTCACTATATTCAGTAAAAAATTATCCAAAATATACAAAATCAATCATACATTGGCTGGTGTGAATCTAGCTTCTGCTTGTCAGTCATAGTGAAAGTGTCAATGATTATTCTACAAAATGGTGAGTCGGATTTAAAATTAGTTTATTTATAAATTTATTAAGGATTTTAGTTCTAATTGAGGAAATAAAAGTAAGTAAACCTTTAAAATATCATCACCAAATATAATAAGTCATAGTTGTATTGCAAAAAATTGTAATACTTAGGGCCGGTTTTACAAGAGAGATTTTTTATACTAGGTATAGTTATTCTGGGAATAAAGTTATACCAGAATTTATATTCTTGGAGTAAGAATTCTATACCGGTGCAAAAAAGCATCGTAAAACCAACTAGTTTTATTCTAGGTATAAATTCTGGTATAACTTTATTCCCAGAATAACTATACCTAGTATAAATCTCTCTTGTAAAACCGGCCCTTAGTAAATATTTTTGGCCACTTAGCAACTTGTAGTAAGAATAAAACATTTTTCAAATTTCCATCTGATATTAATCAAAGTGAACAGTGGTACAACATTTTAGAATTTCCTTCTACATCAAAGGATCAAAGGTTGTGTAAAGATCATTTTAATAATAATGCATTCACAAGTTCATTATGCAAAATACTTATTAGATTTGTTTTACCTTTGCAATCCTTAGATCATACACTACTACCAAAAGTAGTTGAGCATAATAATAATACCCAAGCTTTTGAAAATACTGTAGCTATTGCCTGTGAAAGGAAAGCTTATTTTTTCTAACAATAATGATAGCCTTAAAGAAACTGATCTACCTAACAAATTGTAACTCAAGGTAATGCATTTTATTTATTTTGTTTCAGACCTGTTCCTGTCTTCATAGAAATGGAGAATCTACTTTCCAACTTCTTTTTATTTGAATTTTTGCAGTTTTTGTGAATAATTTTAAAATAATGTGCAATTGGATGTGATATTGGATTAACTTTCCTAAATATAATGTAAGTTTATTAAAAATATGTTATTTTGTGATTAATGAAATATGTAAATGTTTGATGAATCGATGATAATAATATAGATGTAGATTATTTGTTATGATATTATGTGCAGTTTAATAAAAATTTTAAATTAGTGTTGATTTCTCATTTATATAATTTATGTGTCTTAAAGTTGTTTATTAATTAAAATCATTTCATTGGAAAAAATAAAATTAGTTTTAATTTTTTGTAATGAAATAATTATATAATAAACAATTTTTAGACAAATTAAAGGATTTACATAACCACAATCCAAACTAACCAATTTAAATATCCCGCCCTCGAAAATTAGTTCCAACAACCCTTCCTGGTGCGCTTCGATCGACGTGATGCCAACTGTTACTACAGGGTCGACAACTCTCATTACATTATATTTCTCTATGAAACACCACTCGGAGCTGCGCTCTCGTGATGTTTCGCCAAATACGTCTTGTGACTCGGTGAATAATCGAATATTGTCTATGCTCTTGTGATATTATAACTGATTATTATTAGATTGAGAGATTTTTGGCAGAAAGAAAAGATAGTAGTCAAATGCAGTCTTATCATGCGGGTCATACGATTCAACAAAGACATACTCACCGTTTTTGTTTTCTTTTATTGCGTTTAATCATAACTTCCAAATAAAATCCGTAAGATGAATAAGACAGACTTATGCAATTTTGACGGGTACTTAATCTGATAGATTAATTATTTCGAGAATGAATGGAAAAGTGGAAATTCGTCAACCAGTGTGCAGGAAACATCAACCATCATTATTTTCTCCGGGTATATTTGTAATCTCACATTTTGGTAATCTCTGTGTCTTCTGATTTGATACATATGGTTAGTGACCTTTGAACCCGCACGATAAGAGCACTTTTGACTATAAAATATAACAACCCATACAAATTTTGCACTATTGCTTTGGAAATTCAAACTGGATTAAAAGTAAATTAAAACTTTGCTAGGAATATTAAATATAATTACAAATAATGGATTTGATATGAAAAATGAAAAAATGGAAGTAAAACTTTGAAGGATTGGTTTTATACTTGATTACAGGGAAATAATATTTTAAATATATATTTTGTGGGGAGTTTTAAAGAATTAGAATTATAACATTTGGAGAACAATAAACTTTTTTTAAAATCGAAGAAAGTTTAGACCATGATAAAAATAAAATTTTATTATTTATTTATTTATTATTATTTATTTAATATAGAATGCTACAGAAAATCAATTCCTAAAAAATATCCTATTCCCATACTCCCCTTTTAAAAGACCTTTAAAATAACAATAGTAGTCTACTGTTTCAGCTCGAAATTATAAAGTTTATATTTCTCGTAAAATTTAACTAATCTTCAAAATGGAAAAGATTTAACAACTCTCCAGGGTGATATACATCAGGATCTTTTTGTTTACATTGTCTTGAGCTTAAGCTTATATTTTTTCGAAAAAATATTCATTGGGGAGATTTGAATATTTATTAAAAAATGTTTTCTTCAACAATTATTCATATACAGGGCATATTCAACTAAGATGTATGAATTTGTTGAATTCAAAAGCATACTTTGTCTATGGAATGCATTTCAATCTTCAGGATTGAAAGGATTTTAAAAAGCAATTTCCCACTGAACTTTAGATAACCACAAAGAAAGTACATTTATATGTATACCAAGCAATCATTTCTGAGAAAGCAATGTAGAAAGTCTTTCGCCAAAGTTCTAATATAATTTTAGGACAAAACCAACACTTCCAAAATACATTTCAGCTCAGAAAATTCCGTTTCTTTATCTTAATCTACATTTCAAAGGAATATTTCCTCCAGCTATAGCAAAACGATAAAAAGATTGAATCGTACAGAGCACCATCTGGGCCGGAAAGTGTTCTTAAACAAAACTAAAAAAAAGTGGAAAGAAAAACATAAAAGATGCTGATCAAACTTCGCTTTTGTAGAAGACAGAAACATGAAAATAAAACATGTAGTTGATCGATATATGTTTTATTCAGTTACCTCTGGATGAAATAATTTTCTGTTCAATTTAGAAAGGATTTATTCTCAACTAATCACGCCAATTGGTGCCAAAATAGTGTATTTCATCACGTCATCAAACATCCTGTTGAAAAAAATACAGTATCCAGGTCACGTGTATAACGTGCAGATTCCGTGTATGGATATAATGACCGTCAAAAGTGAGGGATCTTCTTATGAAAGTTGCCAGTCTCTTTTTTTTCTATTCGTCAAAGATTCTATTTCTCATGTGGAATTTCTTTCATACAATATATTTATTGGCGCCCAACGTGGGGCAAAACTGTACAGATATTATATTTGTATATGAGCTGCCTCGCACGTTAGGACCTCAATTTCCATTATTAAATAAGTTTGGCCACTTGTATGTTGTGTGGTCACCACAAACAGCTCTACTAATTTATATCTTACTATTCAACTTTGTTTTAAATGTTTATCTCCTGTTGTATTGTGTTTAACTCAACGAAGATCTTTCAAAGCAGTTGAAAAACAATTTCATTATCCTACTGTGAAACAGTACTCAACAGAAGAACCACAGGAGTATGTGTCATGTACAGAGTTTGGAAATATTGTATTAAGTTTATTTGAACAAAGTGTCGAATACAATTGTGAAATTTCCGCAAATTCTTATCCCATTTCGAATCCATCATTGGTAAGATTGAGAATGATCGATATACTTATACGAAATCTCGTAAATAATTTAAAATCGGATTTGTCGATAAGAGCAATTTCCTTTGTTCAATATGAATAAGTAGGTAGAATACTTTATTGGGTTTTTACAGGTATAGTATAATCCCGATTTTTTCGTCTAAAAGATTTGTGATTGAGTTCCACTTTTGTAGGATATGATAAAACTTGCATTTATATGAGAAAGTTTTATTGTTTTTTCGTAAAAAATCATGCTATTTATAAAATTTGAGACGTGTGTTTATGTCATGTCAGAAAAATTGGTTTTGATGATGCTTTTAGATTTTCTTTTTCTCAAACTTTTATGTTAGTTTATGATATGTGAATTAGTTTCTTTTTTTATTGGTGTGACCTAAATTCAGTTGTAGAATGGTAAAAAGGGTTCTCTTTTCAATGATTTTAGATTTATTCCTTATTTCTTAAATTGCAGTAGACAGCCTGAAGTTTATTTTAATATATAGATGAATTTAATCCAACATTTCAAAGCCCAAATGATCATTAATCAATTTTAAAACCAAATGTCTGGTCTTAGTGAACAATGTGTTGCCATTTTTAGATGTTCTTATCGGAAGTAATTACACAAGTGCATCAAAATTATCGATAATGTTGTCTAATAACTGCATGAGTTTATTTTCATATTTTTGCAGTTTTTACTGACAACAAGCTTGAATAAAAAACTATCAGGTCTATTTTGATGCACGAGTGTAATTCGGTAGAATATTTCTCGAGTAGAAGAAATAGAAGTATTGTATTTTTGGGTTTACTTTAGGTCACTTTTTCTTGAATAGAACTTAAATAATCTTGTCAAAATCGCGACATTTCAACGAATTTTAAAATTTGATAAGGGGAGTTGCCTTGATCGTACCAATTCTCGTCTCTCAATTTATGTAGCTCACATACTGATAGTTGTTATGCCCAAAATTATTGTATAGTTGAATCCATTCTTTCACCACCTCATAAATGTTTTTAAATGTGATACAAGTTCATTTAGTACCTGAGAACAATAAATTACTAAGGCCCTGCAAGTGGTACAATGAAAGAAACTAGTTGCCTTCATCGTACCAGGGGGCTCCTTGATCGTACCCTGCACAATTCATTTGTGGTTAATATCGTATGAAATATATTACAAATAATAGACTTATGAACATTCTCTTTATTGAATCCCTTAACCCATGCAAGAGACGTTGCAGTGGGTACTCGCAAACTGAGTTCCGGATGGCGAGCCTTGAATCCATAATACCATTTTCCCCGCTAATTGGGTTTGCTTATTAAAATTATGGGGTACATGGTTTTGTTCAGCTATCTGGAATGCTTATTTACTCACATCAGTTATTGTCAATCCAAACATTAGGCTTTTAATACGTAAGATGTGGTCAAGCAATACTTTTCATACATCTTCCGGTAATGTGGTTTGCTTCCCGATGATCTTGACTTCTCCATTAGCAGAAATTTTTGTCTCCTTCAGATGGCGGTTGAAAGTAAGTTTAGGAATGTAATATGTGTGGCAGCAATCGTTGAACCCCATATCTCCGTTCCGAAAAGAAATAAGAGCACGATGCATAATATCATCTTCGGTCCAGGCTCCATATTTCCTTTTTGACATCTAGAACACACATATGTAGATGTGCATCGTTTAAAAGTAACCGGTACGATCAAGGGAACCTTAAAATGGCAGTACGATGAAGGAACCTTGAAGTGTTACGACGAAGGCAACTTGTCGTCGTAGCGGGAAATATAGAAATCCTAACCCGCAAACAAAACTACGGCGGAAACTGGATGATTTTTCATTACTAAATTAGGTTTAATAAATAAGTATATGTACTAAAGTGAGTTACTCTTATCGTAAAAGGATCTGTGAGCTTACGAAAGATGGTGAAATATTACGTGGAACCAGCCACAGATTGGGAAAATCCTCGGTGCCATAAATGAGAAACCCTGTAACCAGACACTTTTGATGGATATTCATCTTTCCGAGGATCTTGTTTTCCTCTCAGATGAGGCCTCAAGATATACTTATTAGGAAAACAGGCTATAAGATTAATTCTAGCGAGATGGACCTCACCAGTGGACCTGAATCTAGCAACATTCAGCTTTGCACATGTGGCAAAAAACTGAAGTTCATTAGGTTTTTGGTAAGGAAAACTGAAAATGCCTCAAGAGTGAAGAATATTTACCCATAATACTCAGCAACAATTTCTTGCAGATTCTCCGACCTTTGCAACCAGACTGATTGAGGTTTTTGGAATAACGAGTCATAAACGTTCTCCATGTTTCATTTATTATAGAAAATTATATATTTTTTTATTTATTCATTTTTAACAAAAGTACAAGAGATTCGCAAGTTAATTGTCCGTGAATTGATGAAAAAAGTATATAAAAATACATTGCAATTATGACATAACTCTGTTCGTCACCAGTCATCATCTGATTCTTGGTCAAGAACTTCTTCTGGGTCTAGAGCTCCCTCTAGCTCTACCCCGTCAACAACTTCTTCTGAGTCTACAGTTTCCTCTAATTCTACCTCTTGGGATAACATATTATCGCTGTATTTATAATTCGAACACTGGCGTGACTCACAAGAACCACAAATAGATGAGTAGACGACTCGAGCGCCACGTAGAGCACACGCGCGGCGAACGACGGAGGAATGAAAGTGATAAATTATAGCGTATACATTTAGATATACTGGTTTTTCCCCGGGGTATCAAAGGTATGACTTATATACATCGATGGAAAGGTGGGAATTCCCCCATTACACTAGTTAAGGTGTTAAAATGTTGGAAATGAAGAGCAGGGAGAAAAAAAAACACCAAAAAAAAGTGCGTTTTTTCCTTGAGCCCGCGTTTTCTAATTTTATTGAAATATGGACTACTTCGTCAAAACAAGTAATTACACAATCGAAAGGTAGACATTCTTAGCTTTCAAATGATGTATCATAGAGACCAATCGGATCATGTATATATTTTTAATTGATGGTTGTTCACAAAATTTCCACGCGATCCAAAAATAGCAAAAATTTGGGATTCAATAAACAACGATTAAATGAAAATTAAAAGAAATTAGGGTATACAAATTTCAGGGATGACAAAGGACCTTATGAGGACCCATAATCAAGAAAATTTTGAGTAAATTAGTGCAATACAAAAAAATAGGAACAAATTCCTGGCGAGGTCAAAATTGCCGGGGAGCAGAAAGTTTGACCCGTGTTCCGATAGAGCCAAAAGAGTCAAACGTGACTCAATTCACAGGGTATGATAGCAGCAGAATTCTTCTTTCACCTGAATTTTGAATCATGAGAAAATATGCATTTTTCACAAAGTTATTGAATAATTTGTCCCCCCGCCGATGTGTAAAAACACGGACTGTACTCTCCGGCATACAGCACAGAAGCTCATTATTAGAGGTGCGCTTGGTGCCGTTTTTCTCGAGACCGGTCAAATTTTCGAGAAAAATCATAAAGACCATTTTTGTAGAAAATTAACTGAACTTTAATTTTTATCTGAACCAAAAATCTCTAACTGCCATATTTTAGGAGATATTGACATTATTAAAACCTATTTTTCTGGTCTTCTGGGGCCATTTTCTCCGCCCTCGCACGCGTTTTCATGCAGAACTTTGTCTCATGTTTAATAAGGTACCAAATGCAACTTCCAACCGGAAGATGAAAATAGGGCGTAATTTATGTTAACTTTTTTCCTTTATTTACTGGAATATCATATGGGATTATTAATACAGGAGGGTAATATTCAATAAAACTTCCAAAGAGGTGCTTTGTATGTGTTCTGCTCATAAAAAATTCAAAACCCTCTCGTAAAATCTACAAATAATATATAAACTATTGAATTATATGACTCATGTGTTTCGTGTGTTAAATCTGACAAATACAGCGTTAGTTACACGTACGAGATTTAATGAATGATTTTCAATTTTATGACCATTGTCTAATTTCACTAATTAATCGTATAAACAAAATAACGCCCTCGCTGTTTGTTGGTTCACAGTTTCTGAAATTCTCGTCTATAATTGAAATTCGCAGTCGTTTAAATTCCACCATCTAATTAGAAACTCAATTTTGGGCTAAGTAGATAGTTTACGTTAGAAATGTTGGATAATTGTACAGATGAATATTTACCCAAATTATGGTTATTTATTATGTTAATTTTTCCTGCTAAACTAATCATTTCCTTTTGTTCTATAGAAAGTATATTATTTCAAGTTTATAACAAATAACTCTTTCTTTATTTTATCTCCGAACGACACACAACATTTACGATCTTTTTAGCACGCCTAGAGGCGTTAGGGAACAGTGTATTTCAATTTAGAGAGAATGGTTTTTCAGACGTTTTACAGCTCAATTAAATTACTTGACGCGAATAGTTACAATTAAAATGCCATTGATTTAATTAGAATGGAAGACAGTAGGGCGCATTATAATTAAATCGATATTTTAAAATAGAACTCATTTGGAGTTATAGAGAATCTGTGCGTGAAGACTAGGGCGCCTCTTCTGGTAACTTTGTAAATTCATACGTGAGATCGAGTTGTTTACAAACATATTAAAATCCTTCAAATTAAAGAATGAAATAAATCAATTTAATTTATTAAAATCTTCATTTTTTGAACTAAGTTGTGAACTTAGTCCAAATAATAAAGATTTAAACAAATTAAATAGTTCATTTCATCGTTTAGTATAGATATTCATCAAGTAAAAGCCTCATCTATTCAATCCCTCAAATTAATTTATTTCTGCTCAAATTTCCGACGAACACAACACCTTTTCGCTATAACTTTATGATCCGAAAGTGGTAAACTAAGAGCGGCCCAAATATGACCGTATAAAGACATTATTAAATAGGATGGAATGAGCAATAAGAAAATTGCAGATTTTCGATAAATCGAAACGTGCTGAGAGCGGCAATGCACTTTCTTGTTGCAAATGTCACCGCATACCCCTAGGTAAATAACTAAATTCTAGCA
>CAJUYH010006748.1:0-19273 GCA_910591685.1 Galerucella tenella
ATATATATATATATATATATGAAATCGAAATTTTATAGCAATGATGCAATATCTACGTGTATAATAGAATTAATAAAAAATAATCGTTGAAATTAATTTATTGTTTATTACAGATTCACAATCCGGCGTACATGTGTAATAATGGCTTTGATTAGAAATTTTCAACATTTAACAACGGCAGCTGTTCGTGCTCCTTTCAATTTAATCTCCAAAATGAATTCTCGTCAACGACTACGATATCAAAACACGATTACACGGTTTGCTTCTACGACTCAATCCCTCCAAGAAAAAAAAAAGTACGTGTAATTGCAAAATGTGTAAATAATTCAAATGCATAATGAAGAAAAATTTTTCAGTGTAAAAATTACATTTATCAGAGGCAATGGCGATCGCATTGAAGCCGAAGGAAATATTGGTGATAGCATACTGGATATTGTCGTCAACAATGAAGTAGACTTGGATGGCTATGGTATTTACATGTTTCCATTTTTTATTGATCTATTAAAATGATAGAATGTGAATGCGAAAAAATTGAATATCAATGATTATATATATATTCGTGATATATGTTGGAATAGGAGCGTGTGAGGGTACATTGACATGCAGCACATGTCACTTAATATTTCCGAAGGAAATATATGATACGTTGCCTAACAAACCAACAGATGAGGAATTGGACATGTTAGATCTGGCTTACGACCTCACTGATACGTATGCAATAAATAAATTGTATTGCTTGACAATAATTATACAATATGGAATTTTTATTCTTTTTTATCGGCAAAAAATCAATAGATTTGTTAAGATGCAAATCAAAATTATTAACATATTTTATTTTAGTTCTAGATTGGGCTGCCAAATAATAATGACAAAAGAGTTGGATGGGATTGAAGTACGCGTTCCAACAACCATCAATGACGCGAGAGCTTAACTGTATGTCCACCGAATATATTTTTGTTTATATATAAATTCTGTATATAAATATTGCTGAATGATTGTTTCTTCATGTGTAAATTTATTTTTACTTCTAAATGAACATAAATTTCTCTTTAAATATTGATAAACGTCTTGTATGTATGTAAGTGTGTATATATATGTTCAGAAAATATGATATGAGCTATTGTTAATAAGTAATAATACATACTTTCAGACTTTGTACTGATTTGATTGATTTGTTTTGCGCTGGCAATTGAATATTTGCGAAATTCATATTTTTATAAATTTATTATTTTTATCGTAACTAGCAATAAACAAGAAGGTGCCCATCTTAAATATTTTATCCCAATAAAACAAAAAACATTTTCATAACACAAAGGCACAGAGTTGGCTTTTTTTTTTATATATATACAATGAAAAAAAAACTAAATCTACATTTGTTCTTACAATTGTATAATTCAAATATGAAAAGCGTCGTTCAAGCTTTCCTAAACATAATATTATATATATTACACTATGATAGACAATAATTTCATTCACGCTGGACACAAGAGAACATTCATCCATAACAAAAATTCATAAGACGATATGTATTGTTCCAAAATCGTAAACATTTAGTCAATTCTGCGTCTCACAATAATCAGTAACTTTACACCGACAATGACAAATGACTACAATACAAAAAAAATACGAGAGGAAAATGGAAGAATACAGATGCAAAAAAGAAAAAAATCATAATACATACAGAAAAAAATGAATGAAAACTTTGGCTTTTTTTTTTAACAATCAAAATGATTTGTCATCCATTTATCAAATTCATAAATTATACACAATTATATTTCATTAAAGAAAAACAAAAATTATTCTCAAATTACATCATCGAGATCGTTAGCTTACACGATCGTCGCTGAAGGAGAGAGGAATAGGGGACTAGAGCATTTCTCGTGTGAAAAAAAAATCAAATTAAGTAAACAAAAAAAAAGTAGATAATGGCAAGATTCTTTGGGGGCCTGAAATTTTTCTTATTTTTCACTATACAGTACAGTGCTTTAGCGTGTAATGGAAGAGCTGGAATTGTGATAATATTCGAGAATAATAATTCGTTTGAAAATATTTCTCTCTGTGTAATAAAGAAATCGCACTCATAACGCGGAATTGTGTCGGTTCATAATCAATTGTTAGAAATATACTTCCATGAAGGTTTGCCGCGCAACAAGTTACTCCTTAACGACCTGATACATCTGCAATAATCTGCTTTGCAATCAAATAAATCAAATTTAATCAGTAATGACTGAGAAATTATATCTCTATTCTGAAGAGGAATTATGTATATGTATAAGAATACATAATTAGGTTAAAGAAAAAAAAACATTTATAACAATTGAACTACAAGCAGTTACAAAACCCCCAGCAATATCAATTTCTTCATCATATTTTCAATGATATATTGAATTTTATTCTCTCATCGGAATAATCACAATTAGATTATTTACCAAAGCGCTGTACTTACTGTCTCACACAAGAGTAGATAGTTCATGAGGACTGTTGTCTGTCGTAGCAGCACTACTCAAGTCCAATGTGGCAGTGGGTAATCCTGGACTAACACTACCACTTATCTCACGTTGCAATTGATGTTGAGAGCGACTAAGTGATTTATTATTTGGACTTGTTGGTGAATTATTGTCTGCGGGAGTTACTGGTGGACTTGTTTGAACACGATGAACGTCAACATTGGAGTGATTGCACCCAACTGGACTTGCGGACAACGTTGGTAGACACAATGCCGGTGACATTTGTCCATTGCGATATTGACTATCGTAGTTATTGTGATGATGATTAGCATCTTGCAATTGATTTTTATATTGTGATTGATATTGGTTGCCACGTAAATTTGATGGCAATGTTGAATTTGTTGATTTTACTGCACAATTATTACCATGAGGAATAGTTGCGGATAAACTGCGACTCGTTGTCACTTGCTGCTGTAGTTGTTGCTCTTGTTGTTGTATAAATGATTGGGTTTGTTGTTGTTGATGTTGACGTTGCAGTTGAGCTGCAGCCTCGCATTGTGCACGCGCTAGCTCTTTCATTGCATTCGTCTTTTCCTAAAAGTGAACGAGAAACAAATTTAAACACTGATTTTTTAAATATTCTCAATTTAATTATTTCAGTATTTTTTTTTGTGTTTGAGAAGAACAACCGACTCTTTGCCACACAAAGACATTGTGGACCATGGCGCAACCGCAAAAGACGATGCCGAGGCCGATAAACACTGACATCACAATTGCTGGTGTCGAATGAAATTGAATAAATGTGTACAGTATCATACCTATGAAGAGTAATAAAATGAATTAACAATAAAGTCGGAGTACAAAAAAAATAATAGAATAATTGCTTTGTAAAATGAAATGGTTGTTCTTGCTCACCCGTTAAGAAAACGGGAATGCTGATAAAGAATCCACCAACGGCGCACATTCTGCTTGCTGATGACTTTTGAAGGTACATATTTGTTCTGTAAAACCATAAACAAGAGTGATATGGATAATATTCCATTCGCAGTAATGTAAACAATCAATCTAGTATCAATTTAGAAGAACGCATAGTTAAATTGGCTTGTATATGTATATACTAAACATATATAAAGATGCTAACGCTCATTGACATTGATTATTAATGATTATCACTCATTATACTGAAGCAGTGGAATGACGCAAATATTTCATAAGAGTATCCAAACTACAATGACAATAAAATATATAAAGAATTAACTAAAATTTCTTAAAAATTTTTTACACAACAAAGTGAGTGTTGTTAATTCTGTTTTTTTTTTCATTACTTTTCATGACGTAATAATGGAAAAATTATGCACATCGCTCGAAATTTGACCTAAGGTAATTTGAGATAATTATTTTGATGTTCTTTACGACGTTTATATAGTTGTATTGCATGCGCGTGGAGTCAATATGGCCCCCCACGTGATATTAAAAATGGCTGGATTTGAAATTTAAAAAATTGCTGTGTAAGTATACATAACATGGATAATCAATCGCTACGTTAAATTTTCCTTGGACTTTTAGAAAATTGATAATATTTTGAAAGATGGAAAAATTGAAGACAATTTATTTGTTGAATTATTTCACTTTTGAATAATAAAAATGGGATTTTAAGAATTCACATGGGCGCATGCTCCATTTAAATGAACGCTCAGCAAATTCTCTCGAGTACTTCACCCACCTGTTTGCTTTTTCAAATAATTCAGATACTTCAGCTGTTGTTTTACCTTCGCATAATGAATTCGTCTAATTATCAATTAAAAAAAAAAAAATGGAAATGCCAAGTAATGAAAAAAAAAAAACCTTTGTAAAATCAATGAAATTGCGGAATAAGACAAAGAATGAAATAACATTAGATAGAAATATCGCAATTATTCTTTTAAATTTATAGAAAACATATATAAATAATGATTACCTGTTTTGATTATAAGACGACTTGACGAGTTTCATGGCGAACATGAATTGTATAGCACAAACAAGCAGACAGCATAAATTCAAAGACAATGCTAATGCACACAATGCCAGTGTAACTTCATAAACAATTGTATACTCCTCTGGACTAATTAGACTATTGCCCGTTGTCACAGTAGATACAGGTGATATTTTCAATAAAAAAATGTGCGATAGCATTGCAAGGAGCAATGAAACAAGGCACAATAGCCCAAGAAATGTCAACATTTCCTTAACACCAGCTCCTTGATTCTCATTTCCATTATTATTATTATTATTGTTATTATTAATCCTGCCTTTAAGAAAAAACGATGACCATGCTGTGTCTTGTGCAGGTGCAACATTATTGGTCATTGTCTCAGTGATAGTTGGAACCTGAGTGTGCTGGCGCACAGGTGTATGGACAGGGACAGGTGCCAATTTAGTTACTGCCACAGTCGTTAATGGCGCTGGCGACGATGGCGTAACACAATTCGGCAATCGCGACAATCTTGATATATTTAAACCACCATTGGCATGAATTGTCCTCTGTTCATTATTCATTTCCGATGTATTTTGATTTATTCCTTGATTATGATGATGATGATGATGATGTTGTGAGTATATCTGATGATGATGAAGTATTGAATTGCCATTACTGACAACTGGACTAGCACTATCAATTGAATGTTTCGACGTTGACAATGTTGATAAATTCAATGGATGCGAATAATTGAATCGAGATGACAAATTATTTACACTCAGCTGCGAATGATTGAGTGGATGTCGATGAACGGATGATGATGGCGTCTGTTGATGTCCGTTTACGCGGTTCAATGGATTAACAAGTGAATCATATATCAACGAATCATTACATTGTCTGGGTATACGCGCACTATTTGTTGTAGTTGAACCCGAGCCATAGTGTTGATGATGCAACGTCGATGATATTGTCTGATTGCTATTGTAATTATCATTATTATGATTGTGTAAATGATGATGATTATGTTGATTTCTGGAGCCCGCTGATGACGGTTGCCCCGTTGGAATGTGCTTTAGCATTACTCGTCTAACACTATTCAAATGCAATTAATTTAAACTAATTTCCATATTTACTTGTTTTTTTTTTTTGTTGTTTTTTTCTCTTCTTTCTTCTTCACACACAAACTAATTCGCAATCCATTACAAATAAAAATTATTTGCGGTATTTTAGCGCTATATCAATCAACGATTTTCATTTTATCACACAAACACATTAACAATTCAATGTTTCTGCAATTCAATAATGCTATCAATATGTTATTTAGCTCGTAACTATTCCTCAACAATTTTCAATGACATTCTCAGATGATGGTATGTTTCTTTATATTATTATTTTTTTGTTTATTCTTCGAGTGTGTTTTTCGCTCAGCCTCATCTTCGTTGTTTTCTTTTTCCGTTTCCCGCCAGAGTCTCCACCTTCACCTTCGTCTTCACCACCCCCCTCCTCCTCTTCGTCCTTCTTGATTTTCTTCTTTTTAATGTTTATTCGCTTCCTCCTTCGCCAAGCTGAAGACAGGCGATTGAACTCACGTCTGCGTCTACTTCCCACGGGCCTCATCTGCCACCATACCAAACGTTGAGTCTAATCTGAAATATCCATTTAATAAATATATATATATATATATTGTCATCAAATATTTATTATTCAATACAATGTCTAGTGGAAATGTGATGATAATGAAAAATAAATAAGAATGATAAACGTTTGGCCAGGAAAAGCATTAAATGAAAACAAGTACACGATAGCAATATACTTTTTACTTGTAGAAAACTCGTTTTATAGCTTACAAATATGTATGTGTTGGTTAGGTGCTCCCCACCATTTGGTGTGTGAATGTTGTGTGTGAGCTGGAATGAGAAACGTTAGATACCCGACTAACGTTAACGCATGTAGATGAAAGCATATACGTCGCTAATCTTATTCACTCAAAATTATATCCATGCACTGTAAATCTACCTAGAGAATTTTTCTTTAATTTTAATTTGGTCATCAAACAACTGATTTTTCAATTGTTTGTATTGCAACAATAGCAACAGCACCAACTGCATTGAAATATGAGAGAAAATTTTTTTATACTCTCCACTTTATCATCAATTAAATGATAAATTTGACTCAATGGCGAATTTAATAGGCCCAAATGGCTCTTCTAATTACATATTTTCTCCTCTGATTGATATTGCATTTGACATTTGTGACACTGGAAAAATCGCAGCATTTTTAGCTACCTTGAAGAGGTAGATGTAGATATATACGGTTATTTTATGATGGGGAAAATTGTAGGAATTCAAGCATATTAATATATGATTTGTGGTGGACAATTTTTGAATGCACCATGTCTTCCCGCACAAAATAAATGTGACATAAATGGAATAAACCGGATAAAAAATACCAATAGAGATGTAAAATGATGTAACAGGAATGTGACGATATATATATATATGAAAAAAAAAAAAAAAAAAAAACAGAAAATAGTTTAAGGTATTTATCAACTCATGCGTAAAAAATGTTCGAGGTCAAATGTGCGGGCCCCGCTCCCATTTCCGGCCCTGAAATCCCGAACGGCTGACATGGCGGCAAGGGCAAAGAGAATAAATTTCGCTGTGTATGTATTTCTATATTTGTTTGTGTTTATATTGGAGCAGAATAGATAGAGATAGAGGAGATAAACGATAATAGAGTATATGAGAGTGTGAATCTTACCTCGTGCCATATTCCGTAGGGCTTTTAACGTGTCAACAAACACAAAATGATAAAAAAAAAAACAGTCAACAGACACAGTAGCTTGATCTGGAGTTTCGATGAAAAGTGAGACCTGCAGGCAAACGTGGACGGAAGAGCAAATTCATGTGCACCAAAATAACTATGCAATCTATAAATTTTTATGTTGACATTAATATTAATGCAAATACAATGATTATCGATGTAAAATTTCAAATTATTTTCACGTGCCCTTGCGACAATGTTTAACGTTTTTTTTTGCACTAAATATGGTTGAAACTTTACTCAATCAAACAGGTAAGACTGCATAATACACAATTGGTAAAAACACAAAAATCACCATATAACATCAAGTATTACAAGTAATTAGAAAAAAATAATAATTAATTATCTTGGATGTCGTACACTGTTATGAAAGGGATATTTGCATCGATGATTAAATAATTACAATGGATATTTTTACAAATGACCACGAGCCATTGCTTCATAGCGAGTTGAGCAAGCTACAACCTACAAGTTGTGAGACACAGACATAACCGTGAAACATCTTTTCCAACGGTCTCCATTATGGGGGATCAGGGGCAAAAAGAGAGAAAAAGAGGCGAGAGGAAGAAACAAGGATAGCAAGTAAAGACGTTGCAATAGGTTTTGGTGGGGAAATATATATGGCGGTAGCTACATCCCTACTACTTATGCTGTTTCAATCTGCTTTACTTATGTGTTATATATGTATTCATACATACAGAGAATACCTTACTCTTTGACTTGGGGTCTTATGCGATCTATATATATCAAACAAATACAATTTTTCATTCAGTATCTAAAAAGTGCAAAAATACAATTATTATTTTTTTTTTTCTTCGGGTAAAGATTCAGACAACCAATGACACTTTCATATTTTTTTTATGCCTTACTGTTATGAAAATTACTTTATTCTGAATAATTGTGGTATTTTCTTTATATATTTTTCGACTGTACTCAATCGAAAAGTTTAAGAAACAATTTCAGGGCTATTCAACTACATACCCAATCTTTTGACTATAGTTTTGCTTATTATATTCGCTTTCGCACGCTCTGTATCGCGATAATTATTTTCAATAAAAGGAAAAAATTGCCGGGGCGATTTTAGTACCGTATTTCTTCTTTACGCATAACATATAATCAAAATTTTTGTCTAGTATTATTCATTATTGATATTCATATCATCAATATTTTGATGATATTAATGATAATTGATAAATTAGTGTAATATTCTTATTAAAAATTTTAAATTTTTCATATGAAATTTCCATTAACAGTTCAATTATCGCATCTTTGCAATTTTGTCGTGAATAGAATCCAATATATTTTTGTTTCCGTTAATCTGTTGAATGTGGAATGAGTGTAGTTATTTATCATCATTAACATAGAATCTACTTTGTTTTTAATTGAAGAAATGTAATTTTCTATCGAATAATAATTGCTATAGACAATATACGTTTTGAGAAAACACATTTAGTTTCATACGTTTTCTACAGATTTCAATATTAATTCAGATAATATTATTATTATTAATAATGATAATAATAATAATAATACTATATATATATACGAAAACATATATATGATAAAGAGCTAATCTATTTAGTCTGCGTGATGTTATCGGCTCTTTCTTTTCTCTTTTCATCATTTCACTTATTTTTTTTGTATCATCATTAATATTTGTATTGGCAAAAAATCACTGCAAAATATAGAAAAATGCCAAAGAACTAGAGAATAATATTCTTTGATAGTTATCCAACACGCGATTATCAACATATTGAAATAAAATTAACAGTAATCACTATAACATTGATGAAAGAGAGAGAGAAAAAATACAAAAGCAATCGTATTGTAGTCTAACACAGGATATTTTAAAAACTATTTGTTATAGTCCGCGAACAACAATTCAGGTGATTAAAAAAAAAACAATTGTAAAATAAAAACAAATAATTTTATGCCAGTATGAAAATAGCAAATCGAATTGTGACAAAAAAGTATATAAGAATATATGAGTATTTCATTCTCACTGTTTTTTGTTTTTTGTTTATATTCGATCCACACACATTTCAACAATTACGGTAGAAAAAATAAAAATGCCATGTGTTTTGTTTATTCCATTATAATTATTATTCTGTTTTCATTTCTTAAATGTGAGTCAATAGCATGTATTCTGTTTAAGGGTGACGACAATAATTCTTTATAATTTTGTTTTTCATTGCAAATCATTACTCTGGTTGAATTTTTTTCTCTCTTTTTTTCATCATCTTCAGCTCTTATTTGTTTTTTTTTTGTTCAACTGTCAATTGTTTCCTTGTCCTTGACGTGAATTATATTAGTCAGCAATTGTTTTCCCCGGTTAGCTCATTGATACTTGCCCATTGGCAAGTAATCTCTCAACAGCAGCATTAATATCGCCAAATGTGGCAATCAATGCTTGAAGATTAGCATCACGATTGACAAAACCCATTGCAGTTAATTGCTCCAATTGCGCACGATAGCGCTCCTCAGGAGGTTGTTGTAACATTCCACCGACACCACCGACACCACCACCACCACTACCCCCAATAGATCCAATATTGAGGCCTTCACCTTGATTAGATGCCATTGCGGATACCATCCGCGCCATAAATTGTGAGAAGGCATTCTGTTGCGAATTCATTGAATCAGCGGACGGGGCATTGCCAGTTGGTGATGTCACAGTCGTTGGCTGTGTACCTGGTGTTGTTGGCGTTGTAACGGTCGTTGCGGATGCAGTGATTGTTGGTGGTGGCTGTTGTGAAGCATTGAGACCCATGCTACCGACAAATTCTGGTGCAACAGTTCGTAATTGTTCCATACCCTGTTGTATTTGCATTATTGCTGCCAATGCATCTGGATTAGTTACGACATTTTGTATTTGGGGATTTTGCATCTGTTGTATGAACGCCGGTAACATAGAACGCATTTGTTCTTGCATCTGTGGATTTGATCGGAAAAATGGATTTGCTGCCAAAACACTTTCCGCAATTGCTGGATCGTCTGCCATTGCTTCCAATATTGATCTCGTATATGGAGCAACTAGCATGTTGCGCATCAATTGAGGATTCTCCATCATTTGTGTTGCCAAACTTTGCATTCCTGGTGAATCCAAGAGGCCACGGGCCGCCATTGGAATTGTGCTATTGGTTGGATTTAATGTCGTTGATGATGTATCAGAACGATCCTGAACCCATGGATTTGGCAATGGATCACGATTCTCTTGACCTTGCTGTGGATTTGGTTGGGATAAATCGTTATTGGCATTTTCCACTAGAGCCGCAAATGGATTACGCTCATTGGCCGCTGCTGCCAACATCGGTTCTTGAATGTCGCGATACATTCGTCGTAGGGCGCTGTGACCGCCTGGAATGCTTTCGAGATTTGATAGAGCACGATCGTGTGAACGCATCAATTCTTGGAGCATTGATGGGTTTCGTGCCAGTTCCATTGTTTGTCTGTAGTTAAAATTCATAGGAGTTGTATTATAAAAATCGTCATTTTTCTTTTCCTATAGTAATTTACCAAAAATGATAATGCTAATTCCATTATCTTTAGTATAATTGAATTTATTCTTTTCTGAAATGATCAGAATTCTCATTCCAGTAACTGTCAATATTAATATGGTATTTTCAAAAACATTACATGATAAATTTTCAGTTCATTGAAGATTGAATACACGACTGAGATGATTGTCGAAAAACACAAAATCCCGACCGATTATTTAAATGTACCTTTAACCTTAAAATGCCACCTCACTTCTTATTATTAAAATCTTTATAAAATCACTCAATATTAAAATTCGGTGGCGATAATTTCATCAAAAATATTTGCGGTTGACTCACCAACTTTTAAATAAACGTGAATTGAATTTTACTAAAAAAAAAACCAAGAGCAATAAACGAATAATAAATCAACTATGAATTACTGTTGTGGTATCGAAAAATTAAATTGAATTAGGGCATGTACCAGTACAGAGATTTTGTGCTCTTTGATAATCCAGCAGTCGTAAATGGAACGGTGTGACATTAAAGCGTTAATACATACTATTTATGCTGGATAAAATGTTTATTATGTATCATTTTTTCGCGAATTTTGTCAATGTTATTTTTAAATCTAATTTTTCAGCCATTATGGGTTTTAAATCAGTTTTCAATTCCCCTTGGCAGTGACATTGTAGTTCAAACTATCTGTGATACATCAAAATCAAATGATATAACATGCATATACTAACCTTAATAGCTCTGGATTATTTAACATATGACTGATTTCAGGATTGCTTTGCATCAGCTCTTGCATTTGTGGATTGGCTGACACGAGCATTCGCACATTTTCCGGATTGTCCATCAAACTTTGAACCAATGGATTATCAAATACTTGGCGCATTGTCTCCGGATTTGAGAGCAATTCACGTTGCATACGTTGCTGTAGATCAACAAAATTAGTTGAACCCAATCCTAAGTTTCCCAATCCCGGCAATCCACCCAAACCACCCAATCCAAATGGACTGGCACCAATATCAGCCGCTAAAAAATTGCACAAAACACCATTTCGAAAAAATTATTCCATTTAATTATTCGTTACTCAGTGAATGATAGAATACAATTAAAATTATGTGTAATATATACCTGAAGGCCTTGGCGTCGTTTGTGCCTCTTGTGACTGCGGTTGTTGAGGTCTCGGTGTTTTAATAACTAAATGCACCGTCAAACTATCCTTAACATTGTGTGTCTCGAGAGTTTCGTGATCTTTCATTATTTTTCCAGCAAATATTAGACATAATTGATCGGGTTGTGCATTGAACTGTTTTGATACAGCATCTTTGAACTGTAAATCAATCGATTGTATTGTATAACGGTATAATATCAATATAAATTTATAAAAAAATAGAAACAACTAATTCAAACAGAATAATGTCTCTAACCCTAAGAAATAATTAATGACAATATTATGAAGCAATGACGTGTTGCACATCGTATCGACATTGCGATAAATGTTTGTATGTATATAGACATAAATTCAATTCGACAAACGACATTGAAATCATATAAAATAATTATATGAATACGTACTTCCTTTATTGATGCATTGCCCGCAATTTCAATACTTTGCTTTTCCTTCGGTGTTTTAACAAAAATTGTAATTTTCTTCGGTGCCTCCTGGCCCTCTGCCATCTTGGACTGATGTGTCTGATGACTCGTCCACTTTCGACTCACTCAACGATATATATATATATATATCGATATATAGATATATATTTTAAGGCACTACACCAACCGTGTATGTTACCGTACATGTACGAGGTACCGAGGCGTCGAAGCGCTTGTTCAATTTTTTCCGGTAACCCCTGACCGGCCCCCCCGTGTTTGTCCACTACCTCTTTTAACCGTTTCAATATTTCACAGTCACTGTATAACAATTTAATTTGACAATATACACGTTTTCTTTATTATAAATTTTAATGGTATTCGCAGAAGACACTTTTTATAGCGTGTATATGCTAGAACTCGAAAGTAATAAATTGATGAGAGAGTATGCTCTTGTTGCAGTAGTACGTACTGCCATTTTTGTTCCGCATTGCCATCATATATGTATATTTGTTTGGCGGGAATTTCAAATGATGGTGCCGGCGATCGACTACAGTATTATCCTCAAGTGGTTGGGTGTGCATCTATACATTATGTAATTCTATTGAATGAGCACTTCCGATAGCAGTGACACCTGGATATTGGGTTTGGAGGTCAGACATGTGGAATTTGTATATGTGCAAGGTGCGGAATACCCATCTCGAAAGTTCGATATTGATCGTATGCGACATCTAGGAACCAAACAATGTATATGAGCAATTAACTGAACTATTGCAACTATTAATTTGTAATTTGTTGATTGACGTGATTTCAGTACAACATCAATTTGTAATACATTATTTTTCTTATACAATTTGTTATTATCACGCACTCATTAAAAGATACTGTTTACGACATCTAGGATTCATGATGTGATCATCATTGAACAGGTTACCTATGTGATACCATACCGACTTGAAGAATTATTGACACTATTTGATACTTTCAACCAGCATGGTAGAGTTATCAAAGGGATGCTAAACAATGTACATGAAGAAATATGAAAAATACATTCAGTGGATTTACAAAATATGGTGAATAAACCGACAGTCGGTTATGTTCATTCGCCATATTTGCCGGCTGTATTTAGAGGTTATTTGAGGGATCATAGGAAACACCATCATGAGCGGGATCGTTTTTAATTCCTTAAAAACAGGATTGTTATTGATTCTCCCATGATTCATTAAAATAACAATTTTTTTTTGATAGAAACAACTGTACATGTACAATTATGATTCATCAGAGAGGGTAATGATAGCAAATAGGGCAATGATAAAACATTTATGAAGTAGCCGGTTACGATTGTTGATATATTTTGTTAAGATTGATCAGATGAATATGGTAAGTTTACGGTAATAAAACCGGCCGGATAGTGAACTTAAAACCATCACTGTAGTAAATGCAGCGAAAAATATATTTATATACATATATACACTATCAAGGATTAATAAAAAATTGCCAGCCATGGCAGTTACGACTTGCGACAGCACGCCAGTATTCATTATTGTATTGTAGTGTAATAAGGAAAGAAGAAATCGACAAGCGAATAATTAAATGGTCTAATTACAGAAAACAAATATTTAATAAAACATGATTGAATAGAAAAAAAAGTTGACAAAGGTAGAGCAATATCTCAAACAATAATAATTAACAAATATTGACATTGCTGTATAGTTCATCTGTGACAAATATATAGTATCATTTCATTATTTCAACGTGGAGTTAATTATTAATTAATACGTTTAATATATTTATAATGTTTTAGTAACGTGGTAATTTTTCAACTGACAACAACTTGGCAGCTAATAATAATGTGGTGGTCACTGTCAAACTTATCAGGATTACCATTTTTATGAGTGTGATTACGAATAAATAATTGAAGAGTGGATTGTAATTTTGTAAACAGAGTGGAAATTATGCCGAGTTTGAGGAAAAAAGTCATAGGTTTTATGCGCCAATTATCAATAAGCAATTTAACAGCTACGGTTGAAGGTATTGGCCATGGTGAACATTCATTGCATTCAACGCGATCACCATCGGATATTTCAACTGGATGCTTTGTCTCTCGGTATTTGAATGGGTAATAAAATTATGTTTATTATTTTACAATTATATTTGGATTTGCAGTTGATATAATATGACTCAATATGACAATGAATTCAATTGATAATTTGAAACAGTTTGGAGGAAAAATGTGAGGGACCGTCAATACTTCATGGACGTAATCCAGAGGAATTACCTGCAAAAACATTGGCAGCGTTTGACAGCAATGAGAAAATATTTGCTGCAATTACTGGACCTGATCGTGGGTTGACAACAGTAAATTTAAAAGAAAAGCATTTGAGTACTAGCGATCCTGATGTTGATTACATCGATATTTTGGAACAAACTGATCAGGAAACATCAGGTAATGAAAAATAAATAAAACACTACTCTTACTTATATATCGTAATGTAGTTTTACGTATTTACTTTTATGATCTCATATTTTTCATTCAATAAAATCATAATAGAAATTTTGTATCAATACAAATATTGGATTATTAAATTTTCACTAATTATAATGAACAAATTTCAAGTAATCATTTATGAATTCTTTCAAGAATGTAAGAGAAGAAATATGATGACTTGTATGATGACATGTCGTTAAATTTCGATATAGAGATAGAAAAATACTATAAATTAAAGAAATGACAATAGTTTATATTATTATCGTGTAGTTAATTCATCAATAAATTGTATTTTTTCGGTGGCACATGATCAAACGTTAGTAGTACGCACAAATGAATGGTGTCCAATTGACAACAGCTCAATAAAAATTCGCGCTGCTGGAAAATTATATGAGCCTGAAACAAAATATATTACAAGCAATAATTATTACTATCGAAATGATCTAGAAACAGAGAAGAAGGATGAACATGAGGAAAAGAGTAGAAGTGTTAATTTTTTCAATGATAAAACACCCAATGAGCATTCAACAAATAATATTATTGATAATGCATTGACAAGAGCTAATATGAGTTGTGACATTAACAATGAGAATATTGTCTCTGTTGTATCAACAATTGGCGCATCGACTGACATTGCCAACGATAATTCAAATGATAATGATATTGATGATTTGAATGAAATATTATTGGGTACAGATATTATACCGCCGCCATCTGATTTTGCGAATGATATGATGTTACCATTGAGAAAATCCAAAAGTGCACCAGCACCATTCAAAAAATCACAGCAAGGTGCTATTTTATAAAATATATTTATATACAACAATATTTTATGTTAGCATGTTGCCAGTATTGCTTGGTCCATTTTATCATTTTGATCCGTTTGCCAATTAATTTATATCTAGTCTTATTCATTGTTTTAATATATTATTATTATTATTATTATATTTTGTACAACTCGATAAATTTCAGTTATAGCATGATTGCTGTTTCTATCTTCATTGAAAATAAACAATTATATTTTTGATTTAATGCTGATTGCAGCTGCGCTGACTGACTCAGAGATAGCTGGCGTTATTGATTGGTTTTCTTCACACGATATGGCTTATGGTATTGCTTCATCATTGTATGAAAAAAATCCAACAAATAATGTGACTAATGGTGAGCCGATTGCGGATTGTTTCGCTGTTGCCGCACGACCAAATTCCGCCATATTGGCATTGGCTGATGGTGTCAATTGGGGTAAAAATATGAAATTAGTTGGATAATTTGGAATGATTTTAATTGTCAGTGTCAATATATGACAACAATGTACAAATTTAAGTCTTTTATAGATTTTGTTCGGGTTGTCATATCAATTCCGATATCGTTCATTTCTTATTAAAAAACATTTGATACAAATTGTTATCAATGTGCCACTATTCTATCAGTTGTGCCAAATAAATAAAATTTTTAGGTCCAAAAGCCAGTATAGCAGCGAGATCTGCCGTTCATGGGAGTATGGAATATTTGAACAAAGCTTTGTTTTCGGCGCCATTGAACGACGGTGTTACTACGACTAGAGACGTATTTGTCGCATTATTGCGTTCATTCCATGCAGCACACGCTCTAATACTTCAGGAACAAGGAATGCTCACAACACTGACTGTTTGTGCAATACTACCAATAATGAACACGCCATTGTCGTCATCATCATCTTCATCATCATCATCATCATCATCGTCCTCGTCATCATCATCGTCCTCGTCATCATCATCGTCCTCGTCGTCATCGTCGTCAAAATCTGGATCAAATGTAGGATTGAAAAAATATGTCGCCTGCACATGCAACGTTGGTGACAGTCTTGCTTACGTTTATTCGAAGTAATTGTAGATTCATATATTCAATTATGAAAATTAATTACTCTACATTCTTTCTATTTGGCGGATTAATCAAAATTTTTCAAATAATAATTTTTTCATAATTTTACTGTAGTAAAAAATAATTTTTCAATATTTCCAGAAAAACTGGCGTACGTGAAATAACAAAGGGTTCGCATGATATTAATTGTATGCGTGATATGCGCGACGCTCTTGGTGCACTTGGTCCAGTAGACGGATGCAATCCAGAATTAAATAATTTAACATTGGCAATGACTGAAGTTGAACAGGATGACATTGTATTTTTGACGAGTGATGGTATATCGGATAATTTCGATCCGGTTGTTGGGAAATTTGCAATTTTACCGAGTGACAAATCCAAACCAGACAATAATTTTGGTGGTGGCGATCGAAAATGTGGTGATAAAATGACTGAAGGACGACAAACAAAAAGTCATAAAAAGAGTGATAATTTGAGACGAAGTCATTCAAGTGGTAATAGCAATCATTATGGTCACGATCACAACAATGATTTGCCAATCGTTCAAGCTTATCAGCGACATGAATTGACGTTATTACGAATGGAGGATTTACTTGGTCGCGGAGTTTCCGGCGACGGACCACCATGTCAAAGTGCCAAACAATTATGCGAATTACTTCTGGATTTTGCTGTAAATATTTTTAAACTATCGATATTAATTCTTTTTTATTCATTATCATGAAGTAAAATAAAGTATTGCAGTCGTTCATATTTTCCAAGTATCAGACAGGAATATGTTTTTCATTTTATTGAAAAGATAAAAAAGTCATAAACAGTGGTATTGATATTGTTTCAAATACGTCGGTGGCTACTGTAAAAAGAATTTATTCTTTCTTAACTTCACGCACGTAGAAAGGGTATTTTCAAATGGTTTTGTCATGACAAGTACCGGCAAAATCGACTACTTGTCTCCATTTTCTTCGTTATATAAACATCTTGCCAATTCTTTCTTTACATATATTGCTATTGTTTTGTATACAATTGATGTGTTATTTTGGCCTCTTAATTACATCATTTATTTTTTTCCTCAGGTGCGAATTACAGCGGCCAAACGACGAATATTGGAAGATGTTGATTTGTACTACGTCCAACACAAAAATGGTGAATTGATGCAATTATCAAAGCCGGAGCAGCGCTCACGCAGAAAGAAAATGTTGGATAAAATATCAATAGTACCGGGAAAACTAGATCACGCGACAATTGTAGCATATGCCGTGGGATCATACAAATGCGAGTCCTAATTCCTTTTATTTCACAATTGTGAGATAATGTAGGAGAAATGAAACGAAAAAAAAAAAAAAAAAAAAAAAATGAAAGGAATTTGGCAGCAAGGAATTTTTTTTACTTTTTTTTCTTTATATTCAAAGAGATTATACTATGTTATATTGTTAACACCACAATTATATCCAGTCGAACGTGTAAGTGCATTTTTTTATTCAACTAATTTTACAGAAACATTTTTGATATATTTCATAGTTATTGTGTATAGAGACGTATTTGAGTCTAATGAAGGAAACAATATTCACTGCCGATATTTTATTAAATTTGCTGAGCATACAGGAATATATGAGACGTGAGATTGCGAATAATTAACCAATTTCCAATTCCTACATTTATTATATATATTTAATGCTATTGATATGTAGATATCAAATATTTTTGTAGAAGTTGGATCATTATAATTCAAACAAATAAAACTATTTAATGGATAATATTCGTTACTTTATGAAATGAAACAAATATTTATCAGTTCAACTTTCAATTAGTAGTCACAAAAAAATGTGTTACAGTATTATTATATTATTTAATTGTTTATTCAATTGGTTTTTGCAAATTCTATTGTTTCATATTTTTTTCTTTTTTTGTTTCATTGTTATAACAGAACCTGGCGGTCTATACGTTCTTGGGGGATATTAAACAACCACCACACAATAAAATGCAAATTACATTCCCAAATAATTATATTGTTATTTTTATGATTCATATTGTTTACTTGTTTGTATGTTTTTTAATATCATTAACAATCAAAAGTAATTTTTATCATAATTTTTTTAAATATCTGTATAAATAAAAAATTAAATATTTGACATGTTCTCTCATTATTATTAACATCGATATTATTATTGAAATTTTTTTTTTTTGATATTGATAGTTAAAGGTAAGTAAAAAAAAACGGTTTATAAATAAACAAATAAAATGAACAAACATGTTTTATCGATCTTGCAGCTGTGACATTTTATGTGTGCGCATACAATATATGCAATATAAAAATGAGATAATATTATCACGTATCCTAATGATAAGAAAATCCAAATAAGTAATTATATTACGAAAGGGGCTCCGTTTTTTATTCCACATTAGAATTACATGAATAATTTGCGTAAAATCAACAAAAATATAAGGCGCTGACTTTTAGTCAACATTAAATACAAAAAAAGTTATCGTCAATTCAAATTGTACATAAACGGAAGAAATTGACGATGGAATAATTTCTATATCACAAATTTAATTATAAAAATATACATACGAAACGTCATTGCCAGTTTTCACAATACGATTATATATATATATATATATATATATA
>CAJUYH010006749.1:0-19262 GCA_910591685.1 Galerucella tenella
CTCAAATTACTTATGACCGTACAATTCCTTATTGAAATTCGGTTGCTACCACTAAAATATCGAATAAAAATCCATCGCTCGCTTTTCTATCCTTCTATGACTGACATTGTCTCTCTGCTTCGGTAGTCGCGTGCCGTTCCATTGTTGATACAACGCTCGCCGGTCTCGATGGTCTCCCAGTTCAGTACTGAGTACTGACGAAGCTTATAGAGTAGTACGTAAACCAAAATCCGCTTGGACCACTTGGCTACCTACATGTTGCGGAGCTTTCATATTTCTAATAAAATTTTCGTTATGTGAACTTAAACGTGAGGACGTAGGGAAACAAAAAAATATACAAAGCATAATTGTACAAGGTCGAATTGGTAGATGCCCCTTAAAGAAAGAAGCAAAGACGGGGCTTCTCAAAGTTTAGAGCAAGTTACGAAAGACGGACATAATATGTACTTTAAATATTAAACTTACATTTGCAGAAATATTATTAAGAGGGGAAGGATCAAATCCATGGTTGATACTGTAGTTTGCAATATTCACAAACAGTTTTTCGGAGAACTCATTTAAGTTTGCTGTAATGCTGCCAGGGGTCCTAAAAATTTTTATATTGGATTATATAGTATATTTATATTATTATTGTCAATATTTATTATAGTTCTTTTCACATTCTAAGAAACTGACTTGACTTAGGCTTGAGATGCAATAAAATCATAAAACTTGTAGGATTTACCGTGCAAGGCTTTCAGTTGCCTTGATAACATATTTGAAAATCAGACATGTAAAAATGAAGAAAGTTTATTTATTTTTTGTGGAGATTTAAAGCGTCTGACAAAAGTTTTGGTCCACGGAAAGTGTCTGACACTTATTATACTACTTTGGAATATTATTCTACAAAACATATATAAAAATCAGACATACAAATTTAAGTGAAATAACTCTTATTTTTAGCTACCTTTCTCACCTGATACCTGCCCAGGTGCCCTTAGGTATTCAAAGCACACGAGATGCTACTGAGAACCTAACACTTAAAAAAATCGTGAAAAGAACTATACAGATGCTTTAATCCACTTATTTATTTGAATATATTGAAAAGTAATATTTAAAGTTTTACTTACTCGATTTTTTCCACAAATTTCGCCAACAGTAGATGTATTAACTTTTTGTTAACTTCATGTTTGGGTATTTTGGAAGCTTGGCTCAACGAAGCAGCTCCAATTATTAATAAAAATGTAACGAACACCTTCATCGTTACTTAATTTTTTGATCAATTATCAATTGTATTAGAGTACTTATAGGAATATATATTTATTTAAAAAATTTGTCAATTCCGATTATCTTTTGGACATTGATATCGATCTGATTGTCTCAATAAGTGGTTGAAAATTTTACACAATTGCGTTGATAAGATTAAATAAAAAATTTATAAAAAAATAATAATAATAGTTTATAAAAAAAGTATTATTGGATTTCCTAATACTCCCGTTTTCCACTGTTACTAATTCAATGAACAGAGGGCGTAGTAATTTGGATGGATCTGCAAGATATCTCGAAAATTGAAGGAGATAAGGCATTATAACTCAATTATTGGTTGAACAAGACTTAGTTTCGAGATATGGGAATATTATTCAAAATTGACCCAAACTGCTTTCCCAATTATCTTCTTTATCTAACTATGAAGAAAGGTTCAACAATGATCGCTGTTTTCTTGCTATGAAAAATGAAATATTTTCCCGCAATCATCCATTTCGATCACACACACAATTATTGATCGAGCACCAAAATTCTTTCGCGTGGGGCTTATAAATGTCTTCACCAAAGTCCCCTCCCCCCCTCGTATCTTTTGAACGGCTACACTTACATTAATAAAATTTGGAGGATGAAAATAAAGTGTTGTAAACTTCTCTACGAATGGTAACAGGTGACGTAATAGTAATAGATGACGGCACAGTGCCACTCTGGCCAATAATTTTAAATAATACCTTATGGCAAGTGATATCTCGTTTGAAAGACATTGACATTGGCTACATAGCCATATTAATTTTGTTTGGGTTTAAACTAATTTTGACAGAAAAATTAAATAAATACCAAAATTATTATTTCACATTTAAATATTGAAGATTTTTCAGTCCGCCTCTGGTTAGTTGTCAAAAAAATTGACGTTTTTAATATAATAGTATTTGTTGCTTTGCAAAGTTTTTCTAAATAGCTTAAATATTTAATTTTATTATTGTTTAACGAGACATTTAAGAGTTTACATGGGCAAAATGGTACGTACTCAAGCCGACAAAGTAGCAGCTATCTTAATAATTGGTGAATCTAGAAAGAATCTCCATGAAGCGGAACGTTTATTTAATGAGAGATACCCAGATCGCCCTATCTCGAGAACTTATTTGAGGGAGCTTCCTCACAAGTTTGAAGCAGCAGGTGTGTTCAAGATGCTAAACGATCTGGTCGACCAACATTTAGTGATGATAAAAAAATTGATATAGTTGCTGAAATGGTAGTAAACCCTACTTCCTCTTCAACTAAAGTTGCGTCTATCTGTGAAGTAAATAAAAGTACAGTACAGAGAGTGTTGACTAAAAATAAATTGCATCATACAAGTTAAAAATGGTTCACCACCTTTCGGATGATGACCCCGACAGAAGACTCGAATTCTGTGAATGTATGACAAATAAAATTAGTCAAAACCCACATTACACAAAAACAATTTGTTTTAGTGACGAAAGTACTTTTTGCCTCAATGGAAATGTGAATACACAAAATGTAAGGTATTGGAGTGACACAAATCCTCACACCTTTCGTGAACAACATACCCAATTTCCAGAAAAAGTCAATGTTTGGGCAGGTATTTTGGAATACCACATAGTTGGTCCTGTCTTCCTAAATTCAAATTTAAGCGGTGAAGTGTATCTGGAGATGCTACAAAATGCAATTGAGCCGTTAATGCTTGAAATCCTGGAAGATAACCAGATTAATTCGGCCATCTGGAAATAACATTTCAACAAGATGGTGCCCCTGTACATCATTATGGTGCAGTAAGACGTTACCTGGATGAAGAATATCGAGGTAGATGGATCTGCCGGTGAGGCAGAATAGAATGGCCACCTCGGTCACCAGATCTGATACCATTAGATTTTTTTCTATGGGGGTACTTGAAATCCAAGGTTTATACTACGGCACCAGATAGCATTGGCGTTTTGAAAGAAAGAATTATTGAAGAATTCAATACAATTTCAGCTGACACATTCGAAAGGATGTATTACTGTCAGAAAGTAGACGGTCTCTGTTTTGAATCCATCTGATTTTTTATTACATAGTTAGTATTTGTTTTATATATATCTTGGATAACTCTTATTATTTTGCTATTTACGCATCTTTCTTTCAGGCCTCTCCATACTTTTGTTCTAGAGATTGTGTCGAATGCTTTTTCCAGATCTACGAAAGCTAGATATATATTTTTATTTTGTGGTCGTCTTCTTTCAATTATTTCTTTGATTGTGAAAATATGATTTTGAGTGTTTCTCTCAGAACACAATACATTAATATATTAATTTAAAATACGCTGAGCAGCAAAGCTATGAAACTCCAGTGGCGTAGCAAGGCTTTTAATGCATACAAAAGTGAAATAATAAACAAATAAACTTATTCATATACATTTATTAATTTTTTCGAAGAATATAAATACGTGGGAAAATACAATTTCTTTTCAAACGTTAAAATTTTCTTGTAAACTCTATTAATATTCAAGTGATTTATAATCGTATAAAACTGCCTGGAAGATTTCGTTTTAAAAACTTCAACAATATACTCCCTAGATCTATTTCTAGCTAGTTCCAATAAAGAAGGTACTTTGGGCATATGAAGAATCTTAAAAGTTACATAATCGTCTCTTTCCAAATTAAGATACCCTTTCATCAACTTGGGATAAATACAATAATCTAAAATCTGATAGATAGTATTGTGTAAATATTCTATATTTATAACATTAACTAATTGATCTAGTAAATCAGTCATGTTATAATTTAAATCGTATATCAACCTAGACGTATCCGGCGGTCTTCTTCCGATAAATTTAATATCCATGTGCAGCATGATTTTAAACAACTCACAATAACCGTAATGCAAGAATATTTTACTCATATCGAAGCTGGTAGGGCTGTAACCATAAGTTAGTATACGGCAGGTTAATTTAGTTAACTGATCTAGAGATAACTGATGAAAAAAATCGCAAAATCTCACAATAACCATATAAAAATCCTCAGCTATATTCAAAGATTCAACAGCCTGATTAATATTATCACTTTCGATAACAACATCAACGTATTGCTTGAAGATTTCTTTACGTAAAGTCCCGCTGATTCGCCATAGAATACTACCAAGCGACATATCATCTCCGTCGTAAATTAACCGATCCCAAACCAATCTGAAAGTTTTAGCGTTCGGAAATTGAAGACACAAAGAAAATGGATCGATCAAATCATACCCGTAAGCGTAATTAACATCAGCGCCGCCCAAAATAATTTCCTCTACAAAAGGAGTTCTGTTTGTTATAGCTAACGCTAGAGTACTAACATTATCGTAAGTTTCTATATTAAAATCGTCGACGTATTCTATTAAAACACCCTGTATCTCAACGTTTTTCGATATAACAGCTTTCATAAAAGGAGTTAGATTATTAACACCATGTACGTTAGCATCGGCATTGTAATATAATAGCATACAAACCGTTTCTAAATTTTCTTCGGCGACTGCATCGTGCAAGGAAGTGTCTCCGCTGTAATCTCTTGCGTCTATGTGCGCTCCTGATTTTATTAACAGGTGGGCTAAGCGAGGATGACTCACTGATATATGGAGTGGAGTTACTTCTTCGTAGTTGGGTATGTTTACGTTGGCTCCGTGTTGTATTAGTTTTTCTGCTACTTTGACGTTACCAACTTTTATGGATAGTAATAAAGGAGTTTCGCCGGTGAAGTTTCTGTTGTTTACTTCGATGCTTGGTTGGGAAAGGAGGAATTCCAGGATTTCTAAGCTGGAACAATAAATTCGGAAGACTAGATTATATTTACTGAATAAATTGAGGAACTTATTCCCTGGTATATTACCCAAGAAAGGAAGAAGAAGAGCCCAACCTAACCTCACCTTTTACAATATGACAGCTAATGCTTTTACCGTGACAGATGTCAGTTAAAAACAAGTCTAACCTGCAGGTTTTTCAAGGTAGAGCTCATATAATACCCTTCTTGGTGCGTCATCGATTGTTAATGTCTTAGAACATAAAACAGACAGGAAGGAGCATTTACTAAATAGGAGGTTGCAAATGGCGAATAGTCGTTTCCGTTTTGACAGTGGCGTAGCTGGAACGCTACCGAAACGTCGAAATAAAAAATAAAAAACATTATTGTGGTTTGATTCCCAAAAGAATAATGATGACTATTTATAACAAATCATAAGAAAGTACATATAGGTATTAAGGGGAATCTATCGGCAGCGATTTGACAAAATATCGAAGTATTTTTGGCAAAGAATTTTGAGGTAATGGATGTATTGAAAATTGAGAAAAAAATATATCATGTAGATTAATGTTGAACTTACGAGTTCTCATCGAATAAAAACTTTGAAATGCTAACCAAATTTTGTTGAAAAAAATACAAATCATGAGGTAATTACACATATTAAGCAAAGTTTGAGCCCTTGTAAAGAATTAAATATGGATTAAATGGAAAAACTGATTGATAAGAAGTCTAATTTGAAGCTTTATGAATACGATATAAAAATCTCAGAATCCTCAAATTACTTATGACCGTACAATTCCTTATTGAAATTCGGTTGCTACCACTAAAATATCGGATAAAAATCCATCTCTCGCTTTTCTATCCTTCTATGACTGACATTGTCTCTCTGCTTCGGTAGTCGCGTGCCGTTCCATTGTTGATACAACGCTCGCCGGTCTCGGCGGTCTCCCAGTTTAGTACTGACGAAGCTTATAGAGTAGTACGTGAACCAAAATCCGCTTTGGACCGCTTGGCTACCTACATGTTGCGGAGCTTTCATATTTCTAATAAAATTTTCGTTATGTGAGCTTAAACGTGAGGACGTAGGGAAACAAAAAAAAAATATACAAAGCATAATTGTGCAAGGTCGAATTTGGTAGATGCCCCTTAAATAAATACATATAGTCAAAGGCAGTGGCGGCTGGTGGGGCGGCTGGTGGGTGCACTTTACTAGAATATTAAAATTAGAAAATGCAACAAAACAACAATTGACATAACATATGTTTATTTTTTATAGATTAAATCAATGCGACGACATTTTTCTGAAGCGAAATGTTCAATCACCTTTTTATTAAAATCGGGTATTGTTTGTAAAAATTTTTCTTCAATACTAAGCACAGAAAGTGCATTTAGCCGATCCGGAGAAAAGTGTTAATTCTTTTCAGTGTCGGAAAACTCAAAGGCACTCTTATCGTGCGGGTCATACGATTCATCAAAGACATACTCACAGTTTAGGTTTTTTTATTACATTTAATTATTTAATTATTACTTCCAAATAAAGTCCGTAAGATAAATAAGACAGACTTATGCAATTTTGACGGGAAAAAGAAGGATATGTATTTAGTTTTAGAGATTCTTTCACCAGCGAAGTTTTTATTTAAATGTCGGTTTGACAATTCAAAGTGACAATATATGATGTAGCTATCTTGGTACTTCTATGTAGCTATCTTCATGTTAGTTAAAATAATCTAATTCTTCTTCTCTCCGGGTGTATTTGTTATCTCACATTTTGGTAACCTCTGTATTTTTTGATTTGATACATATTGTTAGTGACCTTTGAACCCGCACGATAAGAGTGCATTAGACTATACATTTATATTCCATTATGATTATTGTTTTAATTCATGGCGCAGTTTTAAAGATTTAGTGGAAACTTCCAAAAAAAACTAGATCCGGCACTAGAAATTGTTAATGTCCCCGAATCAACACTGCAATTTGGTAAGAAATTCAGGAAATATTTTAAACTGGCAAAATCGCGGCCATAAAGGTCCAAGGTCATTGAAGACGGAGCTGAAAATCGTTTGATGTTTCACCGGGATTCGTATCTGTTCTCTTTATAATCTGTGCCGAAAGCACGAATATACGTCACAAACGATGATGCACACCAAGAAGGCTATTGAATGTACTATATCTATATGGTCGTACGGCTAAAATTTCAAAAGGGGTTCATTTATTTGTTTTTTTTTTTGTAACTATTTTGCAACAAGCTCTAATTCTGTTTTTATTTATTCATAATTTTTTTATCACATTTTCGGGTAAAGAAACACATACAGTCAATTTATTATTCTCAGGTAGAAAAATATAGATAAGTAGCTTTTTACGCCTAAAAAAATTTCGAGTGGAAAAAATTTAATTTAAAATACAATCTTTAATAGAAGTACAATTAGAATCTCCACTTGAATCAAATTAGATAATACTCACTTATCTTTGAGGACAGCCAGATGTAACGGTGTATTTCCATTACTGTCATTTATATTAATCGACTTTCCTCTCCTAACCAACGATTTTACTTTGTCGTAATCTTCTTCTACTAAAGCCTTCAAGACACCATAAACCAATAGGGAATCTTCATTATCATTTCCTATGTCATAATTAAAGTAATGTCTGTCCTTGAAAGAATTAAATATTGTCCATATTACAGTTAATAAATGGTTCAATCATGAATTTCATCCAGTATGCTTGTACAGGGTGGGGCAATCTTCTGACATCGGAGGATTACATCGTTGTGGTGAGAGATAGAACTTTATTATTTTGTGTGAGCTAATACAGTCTTTGAGGGCACATTTTGAAAATACTTTCGATTCTACAGGGTGTTCCAAAACCACGTAGTAGCACAAACTTACATTTTTTTAAATGGGACGTACTATATTTTGTACAAGAATCGGAAAGATCTCACCGAGAGCGTTACAAAAATATAGCACTCTAATATATTATAAGGGTGTTTTACAAATATATGGCCAATTATTAGCAAAACAGACCTCCTCTTTAACTCTCTGCAGAACAGTAAATTAAAATAAATCAACAGGTCTTTGTATTCAAATGTCATACAGACATCATTGGCTGTGCTCAGTATTAATTAATTTTTTCATCTGTGGCTTCTTTAATACAGGGTGAAACAAAACGCAAATCAAGCAGTATCTCAAAATTTTTAAATGAATCACCCTATAAGTCTACAATTTGTTAGTACAATTAATAAACTTTCAAACGATGTAGTAAACACAGGGCATTAGTTAATGGAAAATCGTAGATATTTTATGATAATGGTCTAAAACAAGTATTTTACATACACGAATTAAATGGTAATTGATTTTTACATGCAACATCTTGTGAATTTTAACATTTCTAAGGCATAAATTCTAATCGTAATTTTGGATGCATCTACAATATCTAATCAATGAAATAAAATGTTTGCTAATACCATAGGTACCTGGAATTACCAAAAATTTCATATTTATTCATGATTGAGAATGGGCGAAACATAATCAAGCCATATTTTTGATTATCTCAAGTGGGCTACTATCAAAATAGTATCTACTAATAAATGTCAAAGAAATATTGCTGTATTCTTCGTTTGTGTTTAGGAAGTTGATTCAAACACAATAGTTAACTTATGGTTCCAACAAGATGGAGCATCTGTATATCAGAAATTTTACCGACAGGTGGATAGGACTTGGTGGACCAATTTCGTGGCCTCCTCGATCTCCAGATCTCACACCGATGGATTTCTTTTTATGGGGATACATCAAGCAACTTGTGTATCAAACGGAACCTACTACCAGAGAAGACGTGAAAGAAAGGATTCGTAACGCATTTTCCATAAAAACTCCAGCTATGTTGGAAAGAGTATAGATCCTCGTTTTTGAAAAGAATTGTATGGAAGTAAATGGTCGCCATTTTGAACACTTAGCATAAACTACTATACTTTTTATAGAATGTCAATGTTCATTTATGTAAATGTGAGTGTTCTTATAATGTTGGTTTTCATAATTGTTAGTTTTTCAAAAATAGAAAAAGTTTGAAAATAAAATACAAGCTTGCATTCTACATAACTAAGATATACTGTTTGTGGTGACTTTAGTAATTATTTCGTAAATACTACAAACTGCTTTTATATTTATTAGTAGTATAACGACATTAGCCTACTTATATACAGTTAACAAAAATATTTCTTCCAACATAATTCCTTCTTTCCTTCCTCTAATGGTAAGAGCAGAAGTCAAAGATATTTTAGTTGCATCCAAAATTACGATTAGAATTTATGCCCTAGAAATGTTAAAATTCACAAGATGTTGCATGTAAAAATTTAATACCATTTAATTTGTGTACGTAAAATACTTGTTTTTGACCATTATCATAAAATATCTACGATTTTCCATTAACTAATGCCCTAAGTTTTCTACATCGTTTGAAAGTTTATTAATTGTACTAACAAATTGTAAAAAGACTTATAGGGTGATTCATTTAAAAATTTTGAGACATTGCTTGATTTGCGTTTTGTTTCACCCTGTATTAAAGAAGCCACAGATGGAAAAATTAATTGATACTGAGCACAGCCAATGATGTCTGTATGACATTTGAATACAAAGACCTGTTGATTTATTTTAATTTACTGTTCTGCAGAGTGTTAAAAAGGAGGTCTTTTTTGCTAATAATTGGCCATATCTTTGTAAAACACCCTTATAATATATTAGAGTGCTATATTTACGTAACGCTCTCGGTGAGATCTTTCAGATTCTTGGACAAAATATAGTACGTTCCATTTAAAAAAATGTAAGTTTGTGCTGCTACGTGGTTTTGGAACACCCTGTAGAATCGAAAGTATTTTCAAAATGTGACCTCAGTAACTGTATTAGCTCACACAAAACTATAAAGTTCTATCTATCACCACAACGATGTACTCCTCCGATGTCAGAAGATTGCCCCACCCTGTATGTCTACGACAGTTGACAGTTTTGACAATACCCCTGTGGTAAAACAATAGACACGATGAAAAATTATCAAACAACAAACAACTATTAACCTATATTATATATTATTAAATATGCAAGCTCAACAATTAAAATAACTTTAAAAGTACACTGAAGCAAAACCAACTAAACTCAAACACGATCTATCATTTTAAATCAACATAACCTCACTATTAAGTACCACGTGTTCTGAACGCTTTGTTTATTGTTTTACCACAGGGCTGTTGTCAAAATAGTTTGTGACGTCACGTGGACATGCCCTATATAGGAAGAGCCCAGGCGGTTACAACCTATATCTGCGCGAAAATTGGGAGTAGGGCTAGACGTTTAGTTATAATAATGCTCATATTGCGCATCGATAGGCGTGGCTGAGCTAGGACTCAAGTTAAATTTGACCGGCTGTATAAACTTCATTGTTAAATCTCTGTATTTTTCAGTAGATCTGTCAACATTGCTTTTATTTCTCATACGTTTGAACCACAATAATATTCTTACGTTTTTAAATTGATCTGATTTATCTTAACTATTATATTTCAATAATCCAACAACTCAGACAAAAATATCCCTCACATATTACGTAACTTACCACTTCCAAAAACAATTCTTCCTCAAATCTGTTTCTGTTACGACGACTAGCCATCATTATTTAGGTCTATGTACATGTGATGTTATATGTTTTGTTATAAAAATAGATTTACGATCTATTTTTGCATTAAATTTAGTTTGGACATTTACCAAAGATCGCTGGTGTTACATTTGAAATTGTTTTAAGGATGTATATGTTGATCATATTAAAAGTATTATTTAAAATTTAAATATTTGGAATACAAGAGTATAGAAGTCTTGTCTTCATTTATTTTATATTTCACCTTACCTAAAAACCGCCAAAAGGTCTATTTTAAAATTCACTAAATAGCAATGAAATGACCTGTAGATAGCTCTATATTGGTGCAGATGACATAAACTCACTTTTCATCCTTCATTTTCGGCATGTGACTATGCTGGTCGGAATTTGGGACTCCCTGTACACACTTTGAGGTTCAAAACCATAAAACTTGATGGGAACGAGATTGAATGGAGACAAGATGTCAAGTATTTAGGTTTAACTCTAGACAGTAAACTCCTGTGGAACAAACACGAAAAGAAGATTGCATACAAGGCAAAAATGGCTCTAATGGTGTGCAGAAATCTGACAGGAAGAAACTGGGGCTGTAACCCAAAAATCCCAAGCTGGATGTACACTGCCATAGTGAGACCAATCATTGCGTGGAGTAGTAGAACTAGCCTATTGACGACGAGAGAAAACCGATAGATCTTTTAGGTCTCCGTGAATATCACCCCAAAATACATACATACACTTTTTACGTTCAAAAATATATACATACAGTGTCCAACATTTATTATCATACAATTTTTATTGTATGATTGGTTGCCTAAAGCATAATCGCTTATTAATACAAAAGTAGGTTATCTATGGTTTACACCACACGTCCTCGTTCGTAGAAAAAGAAGAAGATTCTAACGTGTGTAAATACTAAACAAATTTGTAATGCATTAAAAATAATAAATGTTTACTAGAAAAGAACAATTAATTAAACGTACAGGAGAGTGTGGCATTGGACGATACGATTTTATAAAACAACTAGTAAACGAATACGCAAAAACAACTATTTATGGTAATGTATTTTTACATTTATTTATTGAATATACATGTTAGATTTATTCCAGAAAATAGAAGACAAACGCTGGCAAATTTATCAAACTTCGCCTATGATCCAATAAACTATGATTTTATCAAACAACTTCATGTAATTGATTTATTCTTAGCTGAATTATCAAATAACGATGAAGAACTGACACATTTTGCACTCGCTGGACTGTGTAATATTTCTTGTGGTAACTCTCACCTATTAAACGTAAACAAAATTCATATTATTATAATTTTCAGATCCAGAAAGTCGGGAATATATTATAGGTCTTAACGGTATAAAACTAATAACAGACTTTTTATTACACAAAAATGAAGAAATCTCTTTAAATGCTCTAACAACACTTTTTTATATTTTCGATTCAAATAGTACTGTAGTACCTAATGAATTGAAAGCTACTATAATCCAGTATGAAGCTAGTAGCAATTCAAGATTAAAAAACTTAGGATCAGTTTTTCTTGAAACATATTTTAAATAAAAATGTTTCAAGTAATTAGAAAATTATCAAACGTGTCCAAGAAGTTTACAGTTGGACAGGAAGTATCTATTATCAGAAAAATTAGCAAAGAAGATGTAAATAATTTTGCACTTTTAAGTGGTGATACGAATCCCATTCATTCAACCAACAGCTCAGAAAAAGCAGTGGTGCACGGTGCTTTATTGAATTCCATTGTTTCTGGTGTAATAGGGACACAACTACCTGGTTTTGGTACAGTTGTTGTTGAGCAAACTCTACATTTTCCAAATAAGTGTTATGTAGGGGAAAGTATAGAAGTAATTGTTAAGTTGATTGAAAATAGAAAAATTTTAAAAGTCGATTTTAGTTGTAATGTGATTGATAGGGGAAAAGTTGTTTTGTATGGGATTGCAAAGTTAGTTATGGATAAATAAAAGTATTTGCGGATATTTTAGTATTTCTATTGTGACCTCTGAAAAAGGAGGTTCTCAAATCAACATTTCTTTTACATATTGTGCATATGATCTTAGTCCGGTAACTGAACACCTGAAAATATCGAAAGCTTCTGAAAGGTCGCTGAAGCCTTCACTTTGGGCTCAATTTGTAGGTCACGGCAGGTGAACGAAAAAAAACTTAACGCGATTGAGTTTACGGAAGGGGGGGAAAATGGCCCCCTAAACCCTGGAACACGGGTTTCTCGCTAATATCTGGCAAAATATGCGAATAAGGGAATTTTTCTTCAAATAAAAAATGAAGATCGTTTTATCATCTACAAAAATGGTCCCTATCATTTTTTTCATAAACTCGATAGTTTTCGAGATAATGAGACCTAAAAGTCTCCTCATTTCAGCTGCTGCTCTGCCTGTAGGAATTCTGAGAGTCTATGCAGGGGGCGGACGAATTGTTCCATAACCCGGCAAAAAATTGACATTTTCCGATGATTCAAAGTTCATCACAATGGGAAGACCCGCAGCTATCATTCCATGTGACTTGACAAAACTATTTAAAAATGCGGACAAAGTTTTTTTCCCCAAGATTTTGAGAATATTTCATTAATTTGTTCATATTTAAAAAAAAATAGTCTTTCATCCTAATGTTTTTCATAATGGAACCTTAGGTGGTCTTGAATGATTCCAGAAATTTTTTTTAATATCTTTCTTGCGTTTTTATGAAAAATTGATTTGTTTATTTATTTATTAGAAAAAAAGTCCGGTTTTTACCGGTGTGATCAATTTTCCTGATTTCATTTACTTTCAAGTGAAAGGTGGAAGCAAAAGGTAGAAGTAAAAGGTTTTGCTCTAATTCGTATTCATAATCTCTACCGTTTCCTTGCAAGGAAATGCTTCTGATAAATAAAGTAAAAGGTACAGAGATTAGTCGTTAGCGATTCCAAACCTGTTGAAACTTGCAATATGCAATCAACGTGTTCTGCCATAGTTGCCCAAATGTATGCTCAATCACATCTCGCTCTGTTGTAAGCAGCCTGTTGAAGGCTATCTGATATACCATACCCACTGTAGGATCGTGATTCTTGTCTTTTTCATGGCTTCACACACTGCCGAATCCTTCCTTGAATAACTTTGTGTCAGTGACAAGTTTAAAACTGTGTTTTTCTATTTAACTCAACTGTCATCAATTCTAAGGTAATATTCTTATATAATCAGAGATATTATGGAAGAGGTTATGTTATTCTATTTTTTGTTTTCATTGCAGATCAAAGAGAAAATAAGTCGGTATTAAAGATTAAAAATATAACTCAATACAAACCTATACCTTCCCTGCAACTTTTGTAGATATGTATCAAAAATAAAATAAAATACGAAATCAGACCTAAAACTAGACAGTTAATTGAACGCTTGTTGTACTTTTCACTCAATACAAACCTCCCTTCCCTGCAACTTTTGTAGATATAATTATATCAAAAATAAAATAAAAACACGAAATCAGACCTAAAACTAAACAGTTAATTGAACGCTTGTTGTACTTTTCACAAATATCAACCATACCTATTACTCCAAAAATAAAAATATTAGGAGTCAAAATTTAGTTTAACAACACAAAATACTAAAGCACAATCAAAGAAAAAGCAAAAGTTTTAAAAAACACACTGAAAATAACTAAAACAGCAAAATAAAACCACTTAAATATCAAAGGGCTTATACGGCAGCTGATTTGTTTTACTCGTTGCTAATATGACATTGACATTTCAGAGCGCCATCTATCGAATTCTACTTTTCCCAATTCATTCAAATAATCAAGTGTGCCGTGTGCCTTCCATGAAAACATATTCGAGTACTGGGTGTATTCGAATACTAACGAGTACACTCCGATTCTTTGTACTCGAGTACCCCATCACTATCAGCAATTCCGCTCTGGAGTCCAGGGTTCGCACAATAACGCAGTGATAGTTTCAGTTGCTGTACAGGTGACAGGGCTGCTCCACGAGTTTCATGATCTACGCCAAAAAAGTGGCTAGCCAACCACACCACATTCTCCTTGTCAAATCTAAATAGCGCTTTGAAATCTGATTCACGTGGCGTACGTCTTGCACTCCGAAGTGCTTTGTTGTATGATTTATTATTGATAAATTAAAGGTCTCTTAAATCAGAATTTCATTAAGGGTACTGAATCATTAACTTTGCAATAAGATTAGTAAAAAAACTTAACGCTAACTGGAAGAAAATTTCGTAAATTTTTCCGTAACAAACTACCCGAGCTTTTAGATGACGTTCCACTAGCTACAGGACAAAAAATGTGGCTACAGTTAGATGGTGCGTCTGTTGATTACAGTGTAATTGTCCGGCGTTACCTGAACAATGTTTTTCCACAAAAATGGATTGGGCGAGGGGGTCCTTATCTTTGGCCGGCAAGGTTCCCATGCTTGACGCCATTAGACTATTTTCTTTGGGGTTACATAAAAAGTATTGTCTACAATAAAGAGCCAACCACTCCTGAGAACATGAAGGATAATATAAGGCGAGCGTTTCAAACAGTAACACCAGAAATATTAAAGCAAGTGTTTTATTTAAACATATTCTGCAACTTCACTTGGCTTTTTCTCATGTGAAACAGAGTCTACTATAGACATGTGTCTAGAGATCTCATAGTTTTTTATGAAACATTTTTTTTATTTATTATATCCTTAAATAAATAACATTTAATACATATTATTTAACCATCTTTCCTGCCACATAAACACTAGCTACATTTCTATCATCTCCAGTATAAATAAACTTTTGCAAAACCTCTCTGGGATCACATTCTAGAAAATAATCTTCTCCATTTTCGATATCCATATCTACTATCAAAGCATCAAATTCTTTCTCGACTTCGAAATTTCCAATTTTATCTGCCATAGCTAAAGCTAAAAACAATTTTATCGTTATGATAAATAATGGTAAAATTTGAATAACTTGTATTAACCTTCACTCCCTCCAAGAGTTGCTAAGAAAAAAACTTCTTCGTAATTTAATGGTCTCCAGTCATAATTTAGTAATGATAAAGTTATTGAGACATCCAAGCATGCTTTCATCGCTCTTACTATTGATGCTGACGCTCCACCAGATACATCTGGAAATATAACAAGACCTTTAAGCATTATTTTATTCAATAAATACCTCATTGTGTAGGCCCGTTATTATTTAAAACTGTGTACCTGTTCCCAATCCCACTTTGACTCCATTCTCCAATAATTTCCTTACATTACATAAGCCGGATTTCAAGCATAAGTTAGAATCTGGACAGTGTGAGACGGCACTACCTCGTTTTATCAGTAACTTTATCTCTTCATCAGATAAGTAAATCCCGTGGGCAAGAATGGTCTAGAAATAATACAGTTTTTTCGTCTAGAAATCATTTCTAATTCAAAATGGTGCGTTTGTGTTTGGTTAACAGCACCTAGATATAGGCAACACTTTATACACATTATTTAACAATTAAAAATGTAGGGGTGAAATATGTTTATTTCTTGGTATTTAAATTGTTCGGGAAATAATATTATCAAATATAACGTTATATTACCCCTAATAAATTAGTCTCCCATATAATGCATAATTTGGGAATGACACTGTATAACCAGACTTACCTTTTTTGTTAGCAAACCTGCTTCATCATACACTTGAGCATAAAGCATTCCATATCGAGATTTTACTAATTCTATTTCTTCAATATTTTCGGATATATGAGTCTAAAAAACAAAATAAAATGGCAACGTTGGTATCTCGTCCTGTATTTGTCTGATGATGAAGAGTTTGCAGATATAATGAAATCTTTTTCCGAGATAAATTAAGCGTCCGTACTTGAAACTCACTCTGTATGCTAGTCATTGTGATTAATCAAGTATACCTATATTAAATATTCGATTATAAATAATGATAAGATTAGGAGAAATGAAAAGGAATATAATCTTGGCAATTAATTATAATAGTACAAAAAGTAATGTTTCCTATAGTTTGTCTCAAAAACTACATAGAGTATTGGAATACAATAATATTTTAACTACCAGATTTTCAACGTAGATAGATAAAGAAAATATCAGTTTGGTTCAATTTTGGAAAATCCCCTATATCTCTGGAACGAATCAACTTAGAGTAGAGTAGGGAGGGTGAGTTTAGGCTCACAGCATTTAAGCCACACGTGACCCATTGTACATCCTCCCGAGGAGTTGTCCTCCTGGGTCATTGTCCATCCTGTCCTTCCCAGGAAGGTGAACAGGTTACTAGGAGACATCTCCTTTATATCAGCAGGTGTAGGCCAAGACTCACACCGAACACACACTCTCTTATTGACGATAACTCCGGACACTCGCATAAGACATGCTTGACAGTTTCATCTTCCTGTTCACAAATCCTGCATAGAGGTATGTCCACTAGCTTCATAGTATGGAGGTGTTTCCTTGGATGACAGTGGCCAGTCAGAAATCCTACTGTTAAACGTAGGTTTTTCCTGGTCATCGCCAAATATTTCTTCGGAGCCAGCTTCTCTACCGTTAATAGGGAACGTGAGCAATAATTTTTGAAAGATTGTACAAAAAATAAATATATGAGCGTATAGAGGATTTTTTTTTGGACACAATCGAAGACAAGGATATTTACGCCCCCCAATGTACAACCTTCGACTATATAGCTTCCTTCGAAACCGTATAATTTAAAAAACAAACTTGCAGGTGAATTCATACGGCTGACGAAAAAAAAATACGCCCCCCCTACCGCGCCCGTCGGTTCAGCGGTACAAGGAACGGTGGAAATGAACTTTTTTATTATTTGAGCTATCGAAGTGAAACAAAAACCATTCGATTCGTTAAAATCGTAAGAGTCTATAGATAGCAAAAAGGGGAGGTCAACCCGAAAAAATATACAGATTTAGTCAAAAATAAGCAGACTCGAAAAATAATTTTCGAAGAAATTTTTTTTGAGTTGCCCACGTAAAGGGGGGTATCGAACTCTCTTTGTCCAACAACCCCCCCCCTCCCAAGTTTTTTTGGGGTTCAAGACCCGCCAGGATATCAACTCGGAACGAAAATATTTTGGGAATCTTCCTCATTTGGGGCGCCTATAATGCAAAAAATTTTTTGGACAATTGACCCCCCCTCAAAATCGCCCCAAGTATGACCCCGAATTGATAGTGGAAGCTTCGTATGATGTTTTTAGGTATCAGTCGGTATGGCATATAGCTACATTAGTGAAATTTTTGACCGAACATCAAAATTTGGCGCCACTCGTGGCGCCCTCTATATTGACATTTAATTTTTTCTAATAATGGATTCCGATAGAGTCGAACATGGAAATTTTCATGGGCATAATGAAGATTTTCAAAAAAAATATTTCAATTTTTCTTACAAGGTTTTTCGACTTTTTTTCGAAATTTTCATCATGGCCCCCCCATGTTTTATATACTTAATAGAAAGGTCTTGAGGAGTTCTTCAAAAAAGGATTCGGCTATTTTCTCCATATTTTCATAAATAAAAAAGTTGCCTTTATATTTTCGAGTATAATTCCAATGTCAACAATGTTCCAAATACGAGTCTATAGATAGGAAAAAGGGGAGGTCAACCCGAAAAAATATACAGATTTAGTCAAAAATAAGCAAGACTCGTGAGTTGCCCACGTAAAAGGGGGGTATAGAACTCTCTTTGTCCAAAAATTTCCCCTTCCCCCCCAATTTTTTTTTTGGGTTCAAGACCCGCCAGTGTATCAACTCTGAACGAAAATATTTTAGGAATCTTCCTCATTTGGGGCGACTATAATGCAAAAAAAATTTTTGACAATTGACCCCCCCAAAATCCAGGGTCGCCCAGGATGATCCTGGCAAGACTGCATCCTTTGATTCCACCCCATCTCTTAAAAGGGATTGAGCATCGTTAGGCCGTAGGTGTCACTGGGTCCTAAAATTTTTAGTCCAGCCACTTCCCTTGCTAAAGAATCGGCAACGCGATTACCTTTACTCCTGTCGTGCACTTTAACCCACCTCAGAATAATATTGTTAACTGCCGAGGTTTACTAAACAAATTTGGTACACTCTGATAAATTGTTAAATAATCACCTGTATATGTAAATCTTCACTTTTAGCTATTTGTCCAAGTTCCTTCATCAAATCCATATCTACGCTCAAAGCAAATCTTGGGGTTATAATTGGAAGGACTAAATCCGACTAAAAATAATAGTTATTTATTGTATATTAGATATAGTGTATTTTTATCATATTGATAGCTGAAGAGATCATTATAAATTCAAAAACGTGTCTGAAACACTTCAGGGTGATTCAAAGAATTAAGTAGAATTTTATGTTCAGTTATCAGCTTTCGGTTAGGTTCTTCCTGTATAGTGAACCGCAGGTAGCGAGGACAATAGAACTCTATTATCATTACTTTTCAAATATATTTAGGAGTGATAACTTTACCAAGACAGTGCAGTGCAGTTGGGTAATAATTAGATCCTATTGTCCATATTTATTGGCTTTTGGAGATTTGAGATACAATATGGTTTATTGCGATTTTAGGGTCTCTTGCCTGAAATCGTGCTATCAATATGATAAAAATGTATAGTCTATATAGAAAGGACAAGGAGTAATAAATCATTCATTT
>CAJUYH010006750.1:0-19261 GCA_910591685.1 Galerucella tenella
AAAAAAACTATCAAGAAACGCGTTTTATTAACAACATTTCCAATATAAGCGAAAAAACGCGCTATCCCAATAAAAACCGTTCCTGGAACGTGCACTTCACTGGATCCATTTCTAGTAGACTATCATATCGTTGGAATGTCATGAAATGAAATATTTCATTTCACATTTTGCCACAGATATGATCTACTATTAATGGACCTTAATGAAAATTTGATAACAAAATTTTGCAGTCTTAAACTTCAAAATAATTTTTGATTGTCTAGTTGTCAAATTTTTCTGTTGTGTCATTTAGGGATGAAAATTAATTTCTACTTATTTTTTCTTGACAACGGTAGTCGGAACGCTACCGAAACGTTGAAATAAAGAATTTAAAAATATTATGGTTTAATTTCCCAAGAAATTAAAAAAAGAATGAATAATATACCACAAGGAACATACAGAAGATATCATAGTTGTAGTTGCAAGAATCACACCGTCTTTAACTATTTTCTGATAAAATAGATCAAAAGCTTCTGAAACACCCGCTATAGTGAATGGAAAGTTTACAATTCACTCTCTGGAATGGATTATTACGCACTATGTACATAAATTCTCAATTTCACGATATCCATAAACGAGCTTCTGGCTACAATACACAGATATCGCCAATTTTGCATTGAATTCCCTTTCAACGTTAAAATGGAGTTTTGAGATAATTAATTGCGGTTCTGGTTAGAAATTAACCTCAAAATTGCTGTGAGCGGTTGGTACACACTAGATTTAGTCGTAAATTTGATTTTACTTTAAGGTATCCAATGTGGCAAACAAATTTGTGAGATAAAGTGAAATATTGAAGTGGAAACACTTTTGGAATATTAAAAATGTTAGTTGAAGTTGAGAGTATTCCACGATACTATTTGCAGTACTTTCCAATTTCAATATAAAGTGAGTTTAAGTTAAAGTTAAAGGTTTAGTCTTGACCGGTTTGGATAAACTTAAAATTCGATCAAAGCTGTGGGCTATTGATGAAACTTTATATGCGTAGTTTAAGTGAATACAAACAGCATGTGTGAACTGAGTTTTTGATATGGGAGCATTGCCGAAGTCACTAACCCCATTTGTTTTATACGATATTACAAATATTGAAGCTTAGGTACTAGTAACAATATGGTGATATATTTTGTTCCATTTAAGATCAGATTAAGTGTGCAATGAAATAGGAGACCAAAAAAAAAAACTATATCTGCTGATCTTTACAATTGTTACTCAAGAAGAGAGTTCAATAATGGAGCGTTCCTTAGATTCATCTATTCATTCACGACTTAATATTGTGGGTCTTTTGAATGTCTTCTAATCTTTAATTCTTCAAGAAAATCTAGATCTTGTTTCTTATTCAGATATGTAGTATTTTCAGCTCTGTGTGAGGTGTTAATTGATTTTTGCTATCAAGTAGATATTTTGAATTATGCGATTTTTATAGCTGTTTTAATCTTTATATGCTGGTGAGTGTTCATTGGGTATTATATCAAAATTTCGACTGGTTTGACCAATATAGACATTTAAGTTTATATATCCCATTTTTTTCCACATACAATATGTCTCAGTAAGTTGGAACCATATGGGAAACTTTTTTATTATTAATTTTAGGAGAAAAATGTATTCTTCATAAAAAGTTCTGCATGTTCTAAAATCTAAAATACAATCAACAGATATCAATTTTTTTCAGTCGTGTACGAGGTATGTCAAAAAATATGAATTTCACTCAAGAGTAAAGTACCTTTATTTTCCAGAATATTGACAATTGTTATTATAAAAAGTTGATTATAATCAAAAGCTATTGTCAGATATCTAATATTATCCATCTGCCATGAAAAAATAATTTCTGTTATTTTTACTCACTTGTCTGTATTAGCAATGATAATTCTGTATAATAGCAATTTGCGTACATAACGATCTAGGATGCACTGACGGCAAACGTCAAATCGCTAGTTAGTTTTTATAAAATACAAGAAATGGCGGCTCTGTTAGGTAGTGAGGAAAAAATAGAAATCGTTTTGATTGTGGTAGAAAATTATAAAACCCATAGAGAAGTCGCAATTATTTTTAATCATAGGCATCCCAATAAAAATATGTAATTGCATATTTGAACATAGTTTTTGGTACTGATCAACTTTTTTTAAAAACATTTTTCGATATTGTCAAATTTAACGGTACTTTACTCTTGAGAAAAATTCATATTTTTTGACATACCTCGTACACGACTGAAAAAAATTGATATCTGTTGATTGTATTTTAGATTTTAAGACAAGCAGAACTTTTTATGAAGAATACATTCTTTTCCTAAAATCAATCATAAAAAAGTTTTCCATATGGTTCCAACTTACTGAGACATATTGTATATAACATCCATTTACTTACACTTCTTTCTGTAAATATGGTTTTAAAGAATGGGCTGAAGAATGTCCTGTAAGCTTAATTACTTCTTGTTCACCAACTCCTTCTTTTGCTAATGCAGATATTGCAGAAGCTCTATGTGAATGATTGGTTATTTTTATTTTTTTTGTGTCTATACCAATTGATTCTGCCGATGTTTTCGTCCACTTTGAAATTGTATTAATTCCCAATGGTGAATTTTTGTACCATATTCCTTTCTACCAATTTGGATCTACTGTTAAAAATAATCTTGTTGTTACATAAGGATTGGATTCTCTTTTTTCAATAATTTAAAAAATAAACGAACGGGACACAAATTGTTGTTAGAATTATTCCTCACCAGCCACTTACTGCCAGATAAAGCTTTTGATCCTCCTTGTGTCGTTTTGGAAAAGATTGGTTTATACTCTACCCTGCCAGTAAAATTACCTTCATTATCATATTCTTTTTCAAAGTAATTAATATCACAATTAGCAGCTTCATTTCCACGCCATGCTTATTCGAACGAACATAAATGAGAAAACTTTTTTTGTAACCCATCAGGGTTATCTTCAGAATAGCTTTCTACCATTTCCATCAATTCTTCTTTTGTAAACGCGTTAAAACTTCTTTTTCTGGTTTCAGGTTCAGCTTGAAGCTTTTTACGTTTTGTATCCCTGGCCAATCTAGCAAATTTATAGATAATATCTTTAAATGGATCAATTTTGATGTTAAATTCTAGAAAATATTTTTCCTGAACCATTTGAGCAGTCGTATTCCAAAGTGTTTTCACACTAGCTTCAGTATAATCAGTTCCATATCTTTTTTTCATGTTAAAACCATAATCTTCAAGAATTTTTGCTATAACTTGTTCAGAAGTATCCTTTTCTAACGTATAATTACGTGCGTCCAGAAACATTCTAAACTGTTCCCACGCAGACTTTTTTGTCTTCATTGTATTTCGCGGTATACTTTGCTTAAATTGTCTCTCTTTCATTTATTGAATTATTCCCAAATCTTCTATTATTCATGTTGATAATACTTATTTAAATTTTTCAAACAGTTTGAATGATTTTTAGACAGTTAAATAAATAAATAAACAACTTAGTTTCCTTAGAAACCACTAACAAATATTTTATATTGAATTTTATCACAGAGTGATAGAATTTAAACACATAGATTTAATATATTAAACGTCAAAAAATTGCCGCGACAAGACAAAAAATTGCCAGTTCAAAACCTTCAAATTTTGTCAGTTATCAATTTACTCTAGTGAAATAGTCTCTGAAATATTATTCGAAATATTACCAGCATATGTGATGGTCTCGTGATTTTGTATTCCTTTAATTTTTCACAGGAAAAATTGGTTATTATGCCACTTTTGTCTCTTTTTCATTTATTTATTCATTTATTACATGCAATGTAACCGTTGGGTTTGGCTATTCGCTTTATTTATTGTTTTAACTTCTCTATCGAAATTATATTTGTTAATAGGAACTGAAAATGCTCTTTGTTTCGCTGAATTGTATGTTGCTAATTTATGTGACATTGGATGATTGGAATTATATGGTATCAGTATGTGCTAATATTATTTAAATTGAAAAATTATTAGTTATTTCCTTCAACTATTAATGTAAATTTGATTAAAATGATTGAAAAATATATCTAATACGTTCATTGAATAACTGATATCTAATTAGGATATATAGGGTGTTTCATTGGGAAAGGGCCTAACCTCAACTGTAGATGGGGACCACTTTGGTGTTTTCAAAAACCTATATTTATAAATTTATCCTATTTCTTTCGAACCTCATAACTTGCGAGTTACACTGTAGGTATGTTATTTTGAAATTTGGTACACGTAATAAGCATTACCTAGAAACTCAAACGAAAGCATCTCCAAAAAGATAATGCAGGTCCGGCTCAACAAAAAATTTCAAAACTCGTCTTTCCCAAAAACAACACCCTGTATATAGATTTTTCTTAAAATGTTCTCCATAATTGGAGAGAGTATAAAAAATCGAATTCACTATTTCTTTTTCATTTTTCCGCAGACAATTTCACTACCAAAAATTTACCGTCGAAGTAATAATTTATGAACAGCTCCCCGACTCACTCGAAAACCGTGTATTTATAGTTCTTTGTAGCTCTGGAACTTTCTTGAATCTACGAATTAGAACATTCAGGAATAAACCATTGTATTGCCTTGTACGCTTCGAGAACAGTCTGAATATTACCTGCGAAAGAACCTTTCTAGAAATGTCGCATTCATAGTTTGCGACAGGACCGGCTTCTGAATCACTGAGTTCGTAACAGTATGATAACGAGTACAAACCACTGAAAAATGTGATTACAGGGCCGTACTTAAAAATACTTATTCAATATGTTTCGAATATTTCCAACACCCTTTATAAGGATATGTATCTGTGAACTATGCACTTCTACATTTAGAACAACAAGAGTAAAATACGAGTAATAAATTTCCACTGCAATTTTTGTAAGTTAGACTTGCTTCGTTTGGAAAATGTTGTTAGAATTTCTTGTTTTCTTTTCAGGTCAATTAAAAAAATTGATAAAAATCTCTCCGTTTTTTGAAGTATAAATGTATTTCTCGTATTTAACTTCTGTTATTCTAAATGTAGAAATGCATAGTTTCCAGATACATATCCTTATACAGGGTGTTCGAAATATTCGAAGCTAGTGATGAGCAAAGCAAGACCAAGACCAAGACTCGAACAGTCTCGGTCTTGGTCTTGGTCTTGCTTATTCAGTCTTGGTCTTGCTCAAATCTGTCTGGCCTCGGTCTTGGTCTTGCTGTATTTTGTTTGGTCTTGGTTTTAGTCTTGGTCTTGTCATAATTTCTTAACGAACATCTTTCAAAACATTTTGTAAACATTTTATTTTTATGCAACAAACATTTTTAAACCTAAATTTACTATCTTTGAATTAAAAAAAGTTCATTAAGACATTATGTACTCTTCGAACATTTTTGTAGATCCTTTTTTTTAAACAGTGATTTTTTGTTTTTCATGTATATCGTTAAAATCTAGTAAAGAAAACTGACAATTCGACATGCCAACTTATATTGTTCCAAGAAAAGCATATTATGTTGACGCTGTTACAAATATTTTATCTGATATAGTAACTGTGAAAAATAATTTTTTGGTTGAGTCTTGCGTATTTAGTCTTGGTCTTGCATAGTCGGTCTTGGTATTAGTCTTGTTCTTGTTCATTCTGTCTTGGTCTTGGTCTTGCGAGTCGAAGAATGGTTTTGGTCTCGGTCTTGGTCTTGCTTTTTGGCAAGACCAAGACCAAGACAGCAAGACCAAGACCAATTTTGCTCATCACTATTCGAAGCATATTGAATGAGTATTTCTAAGTACGACCCTGTAATCACATTTTTTAGTGGTCTGTACTCGTGAACATACAAACTCAATTGAATTTCTAGGAAACCTTTCTAGATGCATTAAATAGATTTCATTTCAAGCTGAAAAATTAAAAAAAAAACCTCTCCGATACCATTGTTAACCCCCAAAACGTGCATAAGTTATTACTTTGACGGTAAATTTTTGGTAGTAAAATTGTCTGTGGAAAAATAAAAAGGAAATAGTAGATTCGGTTTTTCATACTATTTCCAATTATGAACAGCAATTTTAAAGAAATTTATATACAGGGTGCTGTTGTTGGGAAAGACGAGTTTTAAAATTTTTTGTTAAGCTGGACCTGCATTATCTTTTTGGAGATGCTTTTGATGGAGTTTCTAGGTAATTGTTATTACGTGTACCAAATTTAAAAATAATATACAGGGTAACTTATGAGGTTCGAAAGAAATAGGGTACATTTATAAAACACCCTGTATCTCGGTTATGAAGTGCAGAAGACACATTAAATATAGGTTTTTGAAAGCACCAAAGTGATTCCCATCTTCAGTTAAAGTTAGACCCTTTCCCAATGAAACACCCTGTATTTGTGACATTTATAGACATGAAAAAAGCACTGGTAGTTACAAATTATGGTGGATTTTATGCTTATGATAAGAAATCTAATAACGAATCCAATACTTACATTTCACTTATATATACATTCTACACACCAAAAAATCGATTCCACATAAAATCTTAACAGTTTTATAGGAATATATAAATTCACCGTTCAAATAATTTATAGAGCAGATGCAGTTGAAAATATTTCCAGATTTATACTGGTAAATTCAACTGAAATATCCTCCGGATTTATGCATAATTTTGGAAGGTATATGGTGCATGATGTTGGTACATATCCGAAGGAACAAATGTCGTTTGCTATTTCAACAAGATGCTGCCTTATTTATCCATTTTTGGTGGTTAAATTAAATCGTAAAGTATTGATTTTGATATTGTTTAGGAGTAATAGATAAAAATATTGTTAGTAACAACAGAAGGTATACTTTAATTTATATCTCGTTTGATGTCTAACTTTCCAACAAAATTACAACACGCTCCTTGCTACATGTTGAATATATTCAAATAACTTCCGAACCGGGTCTAGATTTGGAAGGTTTAATTGAATGTAGCAATAATTTCAGGTTGAGCTAACAAATTGACGGTTAATTTGGGCCGAACAATACGGTGTGTAATATATATTTATAACTTCTCTCGTCTATTTTAGACATTATTTAGTTAAGTGACAAGGGTTTGAAGGGATTTAATGGGAAGTTTAAGTCTCAAGATCGATGGGCTTCACCGAAAAGAACTTGAAAATTTGTTTTAGATCAGATACAAATGTGTGTCGTCTCCGAGAAGATTTATGCTTCTGGTTAGTTAGTTTACGGGTGCAACCCTAAAATAAAGCTTAGAAAATCGAAGTAAAGGACCGCGGAGAGGGACGGGATAAATAATAGGTGCATTGAGTTATTGCAAATAAAAAAACCTCTGTGACTTTCTAGCGTAATTGGTAATTTGTTTTTAACAAATAATTTGCAAAATTTGCTAACAAATTATTATCGAGAGCACATTTTTTATGCTTCCTTGTTTCTACAGTCGATTTAAGGTCGAAAAATCTCATCGTTCTGTAGAAATGAAATTGCTGAGGTCTAATTTATAGTCGATGATGAAATGAAACAATTCAATTTGTTAAAATCCACATTATATTGAAAATGAAGTTGTGACGTGTTTCGCTAACACAGTAGCTTTCTCAAACGAATTTTTTCAATTTATACAGTGCCTTAATATTGAATTTTACGGATATTGACAGAAGTATTATAATATAATTAACTGAATTACAAGTTTACCTGGAAATTCGTTCACAACAATCTTACCGGAACCATTCTAGGTAAAAAGGTTTAATAAGGGAGGAATTGTTGGGGCGGATGTAATTTGGGCGCTAAAAGATTAATGCACTTTTTACAACATGTAAACTAGGCGCCAAGACCGAAGGGTCATTTTAATCCTATGTGTATTTTGGGCGCTAGCCGACTGAAGTACCCAGGCGCAAACCCGGTTATTCAAACTGAAAAGAAAACAAGAAAATCCAGGCCCAAGCCCGGTTGATCAAAGTGTAACTATGTATAGAAATATCAGAAAATAAGAAATAGAAAACTATTGGGTTTTTCCAAATATTGGTGGTTAAATTATTAAGATAAGAGTTATTTTATGACTCGACCTACCTGCACTTCTTAGCGCCGAAAATACATGTCGGATTATCTACTTTTTCCGCAAATCGCTAGGAAATTTTGACATTCCTGTCAAAATTTCTTGAAGAAAAAGTCAGGACTTCCTTACTGTAAGGAAATGTCATTTCCTTAATGTAAGGAAATGATATTTCCGTACAGTTGTTAGTGTTCTACATAAATGATTGAAAACACATTGCTTATAAGGAATTAATTTATATTTTGAAAACATCAAGTCATTGCTGAATACATTTTTAAGATCAATTTGTTATATTTACAGTAATGTGACAGTTAGTACAATTATTGAACATTGGAGGAACACTCTTAGAACTATGAGAAACATTTTGGACAACATGCAGGGTGGTAGGGTCATTTTGTTGAATATTTTGTACTGTGAAAATTTTATTTGCCACCTCAACCTTATTGTTAAGCGATTCTTCGATATATCCTTCAGCAACGTTTGATGACTTCCATCCGCCATGCCTCTTTAAACTAGTTATGTCGGCACCAGAGTCAACCAATATTGTTGCAGAAGACCGACGAAAGCAGTGACCAGTATATTCTGTCGGATTTACCAAGTTCAAATAAGTAGCAACTATTTTGGGCATTTTTCTAAATTGATGAATTCCTACCACTTGTCTACAACCCTTTCCGCTTTGATATTTAAAGAAAAATCGGGTCCGTTGAACTATAGGGAAACACGAATTTTTGACTGATTTTGCGAGAAGTCGATAGTACTCACCTATTTTGAGAATAATCCGTCAAAAAATTTGCGGGTTATACATATTTTGCTGAGAAAAATCCAAAAAAAGATTTTTTTTCGCCACTTGAGCCATAACTTTTGGGCTAGTTATTTTATACAAACCACAGTTTAAATGAATTGCACTGTACGGAAAAGTGATCAACAACATGTTTTCTCGCTAATTATAACAACATTTCAGTTAGTTTCTTCATGATATTGTTTAAATTGCCACTTTTATAAATATATATTTGACAGGCTACAAATTTGTATGAAAACAATTAAATCAAATGACAAATGACATAGAAGCTCTAGCGTAATGTTTGACATGGTTGCCAGCTGTAAACGATTACTTGAGAATCATGATATTTTTAAAATATTAATTAATTATTGCATTCGAATTTCATCTTAGAAAGTATTGGATGAGAGGGATGAATGCATTGTAATGCACATTAATCTATTCAAGAAGAGGAAAAAAATATAATAGTTGGATTCACCCTTCCCCTTCTAGAATAACTTAATGTGGATTACAAATAATTGGAGGCATTTGCCTTGCCCTCAAGATATTCAAAAAGGGGAAGGAAATATAATAATTGGATTCACCCTTCCCCTTCTTGAATAACTTAATGTGGATTACAAAGTATTGGATATCTTTTGAGGGCAAGGCAAATGCCTTGCCCTCAAAAGATATTCCAGAAGGGGAAGGGAATATAATAATTGGATTAACCCTTCCCCTTCTAGAAGGGGAAGGGTGAATCCAATTATTATAACCCTTCCCCTTCTAGAAGGGGAAGGGTGAATCCAATTATTATATTCCCTTCCCCTTCTGGAATAACTTGATGTGGATTACAAAGTATTGGATATTTTTTGAGGGGAAGGCTGAATACAATGATTATAAATTTTTTGTTTCCCCTTCTTCAAATACGCAATATAAGGATATCATCATATATAAAATGTGTTTATAATTTCATTTATGTTCTTGGGTTTGTCTTGAATGAATCTTACTAAAAATATAGTCTGATACAATATTTAATTTCGTATCTTAATAGTCATGTAGCATGATTGTCGAGTAGTCGATTACAGCTGGCAACCACGCTACAAGGTATTGTATGTTTTGTAGGTTGCATATCTGTGTATGCGATTATTATTAAAATTATTTATATCCAAACTGGTTGCCTGTCAAATATATATTTATAAAAGTGGTAATTTAAACAATATTATGAAGAATCTAACTGGATTTTTTTCATAGATAGCGAGAACACATGTTGTTGATCACTTTCATGTACAGAGCAATACATTTAAACTGTTTTTTGTATGAAATATCATGCCAAAAAGTAATGGCTCAAGTGGCGAAAAAAAATCTTTTTTTGGATTTTTCTTTGTAAATTGTGTATAACCCGCAAATTTTTTGACGTATTATTCTCAAAATAGGTGAGTACTATCCATTTTTCGCAAAATCAGTCAAAAATTCGTGTTTCCCTATAGTTCAACGGACCCGAAAAATCGGTCACTGTTCATATTTTCTGGTCTTAACGAAACATACTTTCGATAAACATTCAAGTAGATCTGATTAATTACAAATGATCTTGGTTTGTTGGTTTTCGAATCAGGTATGCTGATTAAAAGCTTAGATTCTAAGTCTTCTATATCGTGTACAGTCATTCGGACTAACTCATCCATTCTACAGGCCCCAGAAATACCAAATATTACAGCCACCTAAAAAATAAATAAAGCTATAATCTAAATAGAAATTAAAACCTTGTAAATTACCTTAATCATTAAATTTTCTTTATCTGGAGCTTCCTGGATAAATTTTTCAATTTTTTCCTTCGTTAAAATCTTAGATTTCTTTGCCCTATAACCTTGAGCTTGCCGTTTCAATAAAGAACGAAGTTTTGAGTATGTAGATATATCTACATTGTGTTTAAGTGCAAGGGTTGAGTTCAGCATTGAATAATTGGCCCATAATGTTGAAGATTTCATCTTTAGACAAAGGTCTAGGAAGTATGCATTTTCGTACTTTTCTCTTGATTTCTTTGGCAATAATTCTAATGAAGCAGTATTCACTGCCTCAACCAGCTCTGGAGGAGTCCCAGGAATGGAAATTTCATCATCACTTATCATTTTACTTTCGAGAACACCAGCAATTAAATTTATAAGCGTCAAGTTTGACAATTCAACCTCAATACGTTTCCATAGTAACCCAAATAATTTTATTAGGAATTTCAAAGCACCATTTATTTGGGAATAACATTATCGCGTTTTTTTAAATCAATCAATATCTGTCGAATTTTAAACGATTTGCGGAAAAATAGTATGTTTACTTCGTAGGAAAAGCCACATTCCTGGACTCTGTGTTGCTAAGTCTCGGCTTGCGCCTCGACTTAGCAATCTTCACAGTCGTCCAGGAATGTTAAGCTTTTCCTACCCGGTAAACAATGTACTATTCTTGGTCATTTACCAATGAAATTGGAAAAATATTTTCATAATTTTTTTTCAACTACCAAACTACTAATGGTTAGTGGTAAGAATATGTAACAGGAACTAATTTGCATCTAAAACGTTGGGAGGAGATTGTTGAATATACTTTTCCAAACTTGAGATTTTATTCACAGAAGAATAAATGATGACAATAAAAAATAAGATAATTACAAAAATAAATTACATCCCATTCAAACATAATTTTTCACTGAGCAGCCAACAAATAACAAAAGATGGGATATTATGCAAACGTTGTAAGTGTCATTTGAAAACACCCTGTATAATATATAATAATTGCATGCAAGAAACCAAAAACAGTTTATGTGGAGTGATTTGTGGTTTACCATCAAATAGGTACACATTATTACGTTTTTCTTCAATAACTTTCCCTTCTTTTTTATTTTTATTGACAAAAGCGCTGTTGCCAGATACTCTACTCGAAATTTCAAAGGAACCCTTGAAAATATATAATTTTGAAGAGTCCTCTAAAATGTATACTTGCAGAATAGCATTTCAACAACAAATTTTTTTTTATTTTTTTTTTATTAGAATTTAAGTGCCTCGACAACTATGGCCATTGGCACTGAACAAAAGACAAAAAGACATTATAAATACACACACTATCTTAAAACATAAAACATGTAAAATACTCGGTAAAATATCAATCTAGTTTATATTTTGTGGTAGAGGTTAGTTGATTTGAGGAATTTTAATGTCTTTGGGATTTCAGCAGAGCAGTTTAAAAGCTCTCTCAGGTTTGGTCTTAAGTCTAGGCGCTTGTATTCAATGGTGTATTCCTGGCAGTCTGTGAGAATATATTTAACGGTTAAAGAACTATTGCAGTGACGGCAGACGGGAAGGTTTTCAGAAGACATCAAGTAACCATGTGTGTATCTGGTATGGTTGATCCGCAATCGTCTAATGACAGCAGCTTCTCTCCTGGTTAGGAAATCGAGGGAGAGACAGCCGATTAATGATTGTATATCGTAAAGGGCTGTTTTGCTGTTGTACCAAAAATTTTGCCAGGAATCCTTGACGGACTTTTTGAATAATAGTTTTATGTCATCTGGGAGCTGGAACGTTGTTGTGGTGATGGAAGAAGAGGCTTCTTTAGCATGGTAGTCAGTGTTTTCATTGCCAGTAATTCCAATGTGAGATGGGAGCCAGATAAGACAGACTGTTACATCACGAGCTGAGAGAATTTGATAGATGCCATGGATGTTTTGAACTGTTGGATGGTCAGTAAAGATAGTATTGAGTGAATTAATTGAGGAAAGTGAATTAGCACAAATGGCGACGCGCTTGACAGGAGAAGAGATTTGCTTGAATGCTTGGAAGATGCTATACAACTCACCAGTGTGAACGCTACATGTTGAGAGCAACCGATAGGAACCTATTAGTTCGTGGTTGGTTGTGACGGAGCAGCCAACACCAAAAGAAGTTTTTGAGGCGTCTGTGTAGAGAACTACATCATATGATGTTTTCTTTCCAATATTTCCAAAAATGCTTAACAAATTTTTAAAGGCCCGTTAAAAACTAATTTTCAATAGGCGTCTAAATTTTATGGGATTAGTTACAGAATAGACCTCGTTCTAGAGTATGTTTTAGTTAATTTTTATTTATAATCTATTAAATTTGGATCGTAATTATTATTAACTGCTATTTGTTTTATTATATTCAGCTCTTTGTTGCAATTGTCAATATTCAATGGAACTGTTTAAAGTCTATGTATCTGTTGCTAATTTATGACTAAATGGGTGGACCAAACTATTATGAATTGTAATGTCTGTTTGTGATGGTTTGTGATATATAGAAAAATCATGTTTATTATTCATATTTGAAATTGTAAGGTCTGGAAAGTTCATAGCCTTATTTTGTTCAATTTCCACTGTAAATTTTATATTTATATGAATTGAGTTAATCTAAGTAATGAAGTCATCTATTCAATAATTTATGGTCAGTGCCATCAGTGTTTACTTCCTTCAGAGACGAACAATCGAGAGCAATAACCTAAAAATGTCTACTTGTTGACGTCAAAAACACTTGAGGATATTACGTTTTTTTTTGCTAAATTAAAACATGCAAATTTAATGATTGGTTGGTGTTCGTGACTTTGATAAGAACTAAAGGCGTTTAGGAAAAAATAAAAAAAGTACGCGGGGTAGTCGACCAGACTGAGCTGCCGTGGGAGAAATAAGAGAAATTAAATTTTGTGGTAGCGAAAACAAGCTGGAGCCGCGTCAAGACGTTTTTAAGCGGATTAGGCCAGTTTTAAAATATTGATAACGTTGAATAATAAAAAAAGTAAGTCGCTTGGAAGAGAATCCCGAAAAATACTTCCTGGATTTAGCGAAGTTCGTGGTTTTTATGTAATGTTATAATAGTTATTTATGTACCAAGGGTATAAATAGATGTTCATGCCCTGAGGGCGACGTCTTACGAAGCCGAGGGCCTCTGGCCCGAGGGTTTGTAAGTCGCCCGAGGGTATACACATCTGTTTATGCCTGCGGTACATACAAACTTTTATGTCATACTAGTTCGTTATTGCAATCCAATCTCAATACAAATCAGTGTTTTAAAAAATCCGGTTTGAATTGATAGGTGAATGTTGACAAACGTAAATGTCATAATATCACAATAAATTTCATATGTGTCAAAGTTAGAAGTCAAAATGAACGAAGATTTTGGAATTCCTGACGAAATTATTGAAAAAGCAAAGAAAGCAACTGTAAATCTGTTGCCAAAAAAGTCTAAAGAAGCTTACGACATGGTTATTAAATAAGTTGAACCAAAAATTATTTCTCTTTAAGCCCGCGCGGGCCATAAAGTACGACATTAGATATTTGGTAACTAAGCAATAAAAATACAATAATGAACTAGTATGATATAAAAAAATTTAAATGTTTTCTCAATGTTGATTTCATAGCTTGTGGTGGACAAAATCATAATGGGAAATCAATTCTTTTTTATTCTCACAAGTTTTCAATCAATTTGAAGACTCAACTTTTGAATTATTTAAATAGTTTGCCATTTATGCTGTGACGTATATACCCTAAAAGAAAAGTTAGCTACATAAGGGTTGGCATAGTACCACAATCTGTATTCTTCTTTTTTTAAATCGTGATGAAGTATAGATTATGCTTAACAGATTGCGAAAAGTCTATTCGAGCCATGCGATTTACACAAGTGCGAAAATATGAGAAAAACTGTTGAAAGAGAGAGAAAAATAATTGTGCGCATAGTCAACTGTTGCCAAATGTATTCATCTGTAAAAGCTATTCCCAAATTTTGTCGGCAACAATGTTATATACCAATAATTGTTAAATCGAAAGCAGTGTATAGATTTTATTTATTGCAGATTGTAATTTTTCCATTTATTTTCTTGAACTATATTATTTTATTCTTATTTGTATTGATCTCGCTTATTTTTCAATAATATTACTTATACCTATACCAGTGCCTTAATACTAAATTATACGGATATTTAACAATAAAATTATAATCTATTTACAAGGAAATGAAATGAACAACCATCCTACAGGAATCTTTCTAGGTAAAAAGGTTTACTAATGTAGGATGGTTGTGAATGAGTTTCCAGGTAAACTTGTTAAATACTTTAGTTAATCCCATATTTAGACAAATTCATTTCATTTCCTTGTAAATAGATCATAATTTTATTGTTAAATATCCGTATAATTTAGTATTAAGGCACTGAATAAATTGAAAGTTTCTCATTATACCTCCATTCGTTTGAAAAAGCTACTGTGTTAGCGATACGCGTCACTTTAAGTTTAAATATAATGTAGATTTAACAAAATAAAATTGTTTGATTTCATAATTATTCTTCTCTCTCTTTTAGTAGTTTTGCTCATATTTTCCTTGTCGTATGGCTCGAATAGAATTTTCGCGATCTGTATGTTGTATTGCTTTTATAGTGAATAACTTAGGAATTCATTAATTTCATTTCCGACTTATAGTGAGTGATTTTATAAATTTTACTTTTACCATTATCTAATAGTTTTAATTAACATATTCACATAGACTTTGACAGTTCTTCTTCAAATCTCAAATTCGAATATCCTTTTTGTAACTGGCTGTTAGTTCATGAAACATATAATTAAAAAGTAGCTAACTTCATCTTTAGGTTTGTGACGTATCTGTAATGAGAGCTGCGAACATTTACTATTAATTTCCAGCTTCTTCCTGAAATATTTGGTTATGAAGATTGTGGTAAATGAAATCTGTATCTGTAGAGTAGGGAGGGTGAGTGTAGGCTCACAGCACTTAGGCCACATCCCAACTAGCAAAATGGAATTCTAAGAGGACTTAATTGTTGTATAACAGTCGAATAGCGTTGCTGCAAGGACTGTTTGTTTTTATTAAGCCTTTTGTTGCGATAATTTTGTTTTTCAAAGAAAATTGTTGTATCAAATGATTCTATAGTTACTTTTACAATATACGCTATAACGCATTATACGATCATTTCTTTAAAAATTATATAATATCTTATAAGCAAGTTTATACAATATCAAAAATATCATTGTATAAGACTTTTATACCTATTGTATAAGAGTTCTATAATATACTATATAACTAACAGCTACATTATAAAATAGTTACTTAAACTTGTCTTATTGATGCTGTAAAACACTTTTTAGTTGTATAGTGCCTAAATATTCTTCGTTATAAAACAGTTATCGTATACCGTTCCATTTTACAATAAAATATTGTTTAAGGCATTTCTTTGGGAGAAAATTGTTGTATAATGAATCGCCATGTTTAAATGAGCAATTCTTGTACCGCTATCGCCACCATTATGAGCAATTGAGTTGGAAACATGAAACTATATTGAAAAATGCGACTTTATCATTATTTAGAGAATTATATTGTGAAAGAATATTCAGATGAAATCATAAACTATTGAAATCATGGAAAAAAAAGGATTTTAGGATTTTCTGTTTTATTCTTTTTTTTTAAGTATCTACTCGAAACTTAACCAGAATTGAAGCGCTCCATTTTCTTGCCAAATTTATACCTATAACCTATCAGTAAAATTTGCGGCGCATCAAAATTTGTGCTATTAAATCATCCAAATGGAATTATTTTTACTATCGATGTCCGCCCAAGCGGCCCAAGTCGTTTTGATAAGTCTCCATATCTACAAAATGGAATGTGGGATGCACGTTCAAATTGAAATATAATTTGCCTCTGATATTCTTCACTGAAAATTGAAATGCTTTTATGAACTACTATTAAATCATTTTGAAGCAGCTGTATGATTGATTATAAAACAGTCGATTAAGAGTTGTATAAATGTGTATTAAACAGTCATATAAACTTTTAATAGAACTGTTATACAACCAAATAGTTGTATAAAAATGGACCCTTTTTGGTTGTATAAGGATGGATGTGTTTCCCTAAAAATTGACAGTGGCCAGTCAGAAATCCTACTGTTGAACGTAAGTTTTTCCTGGTCATCGTCAAATATTTTTTCGGCGCAAGCTTCCCAGGGTCGCCCAGGGTGATCCTTGCAAGACTGCATCCTTTGATTCCATCCCATCTCTTAAGGGATTGAGCATGGGTGTAACGTTTGGCTGGTTCCGCAATTGTCGAAATCGTTAGGCCATAGGTATCACTGGGTCCTAAAATTTTCAGTACAGCTGCTTCCCTTGCTGAAGAATCGGCAATGCGATTACCTTTACTCCTGTCGTTCCCTCCAACCCACCTCAGGATAATATTGTTATCTGCCGAGGCGTCAGCTGAATCTTGGTGGCACTCTAGTACTAGCCCCGATCTAACACGTTGTCTGTTCAAGGCTAATAGGGCTTGTCTACTATCAGTGCAGATTGTTATGTTTTTGCCAAAAAATTCTTTTCTGGTTAGTTCTTTCGCGGCAATAAGGTTTATAATTTCGTGAATCATTTCAATAAGAGCAATTATAATTGTTAATATTCTATATTTGATCTCGAAAATATTGACCGTGCATGAATTTGTACAGTGAGTATGGTCGGCCCATCATATTTAATATTTAAAATTTGAAAAGTTAAGTTGAAAATACAAATTATTGGTATAATAAAAATGTTACACCTGGCCTAAGAAAGTCTTCTGGGAGATCTCGTCAACACCAACCACACACACTTATAAGCACAAGAAATACAATTACTCCTTAGACCGTATAGCAAAAACAAGTTCATAAATAAATAATTTATATGCTGCCAGTACCAGATCGATTCGGTTTGATTTCAAAATATCATTTCTAAAAGCCAGACTGAAAGTAATCATCTTTTTTCAACTTGTTAAAAAGAGTGATAACGTACTTAGGTTATATACAACGCTCTTCCACTTCCACAGACAGATGTCTTTTATTAACGAGGTACAGGCTAATAAAACATAATGAACAATAATTTTTCAATGAGCATTTTTGCACAAAATGAGTATTTTTTTGGTTAAGAAGTCCAAACAAAACTTTCAATTAAAACGGTATGTCTTTTTTTATTAGAAGCTATACCCACTTTCAATTAAAACGGTATGTCTTTTTTTTATTAGAAGCTATACGCACTTGGAATAGGGGAAAATATAATGTGACACCCGGTATAACAAAAGTCTCGCATTAGTGAGGAATTAGTTTAATTTTATAGCATTTCAAATCCCTTTTGATTGGCATGACGTCACGAAACAGCCAACGAGATCGGTGTTGAGGAAATAGGCATATGTATAGTTTGTCTCGAAGTAAATATTCTTCGCATTTGACGGCAGTCATCTAAATACGACCATTTACGATTTTCTTGAAAGAATTTTACCTGAAATGAAACCCAACAACAGTCGAGTGCAAGGGCGGGCCTGGTTATTGTTTATTCAACTAAATAGTATTTAATAATCACTCATTCAGGAGAAAGAAGAACAAAAACTTCAAAAAATGGAAAGAATAGAAAAAAAAGGTAGAACGTGTCGCGGGACACACGGTAGGAACTTTAGTTCCTTTTATGCAAAAATTATGTAATACATTTGACGTTATAGATAAACAATTTGCATATGCCTCGGTGGCCGAGTAGTAAGCAAACCATACTCTCACGCGGTAGACCCGGGTTCGATTCCCCGTGAAGAAGTTTTTTTTTATTGTTAATTTCATTTTTAAATAATTATTCTGCTTGATATTAATAACGACAACAGGTAGACGTTTGAAATATTTAGCAGAATATTCATTATTATAGATAATGGTACGGTACCCTTCATGAGGGAGTCCGACTGGCAACATCTACTTATATAACAGCATCGTATATTTAAAAGGGAAACCGTAGCATTATACAAATTGGACATTCAAGAACTATACGTTTACCACAAAATTAGTGGAAACATAAAATTGAATTGTTTTAAATTTTTAATTTGAAGTTATAATACAGTTTATAGAAATTTTTATTTTCTAGATTTTTTCTTAAGTGGGTCGTAGAAAAAATATGCTGCTCGACTCGTGTGGATGTCCATATCGCACTTGAACGATTGAGCACTCCGCCCACGGCGTCGTGCTCAAACTTCGTCCTTGTGCGATATGGCCATCATATCCACACTAGTTGCACAAACTACTAATTCTTTCTTAATATGCCCTTTTACATTTAAAAGCAACCTGCCAAATGTCAAATCAATGTATCCATCCATTTTAAAGTTATCGAATAACATTCAAGTTTTCAAAATTTGAACACCCTGTATTTCGAAAAGTAAATGTGCTAGACCCCTTAATCCTCATACCATTTTGTCCAATTTTACGAGAGGAATCTACATGCAAACGTTGTAATTACCCTTAACGTTCGAGATGCTTATACCATTTTTTGCGCGATCGTATTGAAATAAATTCCGAATAAAATAATTTAAATTTCTCCGAAATGAACAAAAAAGATCAATCGCGCAAAAAAAATTATGGAAATAATAGTAAAAATTTATCCGAACAAATTCAAGTAGATCACCAGCACTGCGAATACCAGCTTTGCATAGAATTTTAATATAGCATC
>CAJUYH010006751.1:149-19250 GCA_910591685.1 Galerucella tenella
TCATTAGTATACGAGACGATTACATCTAAAAGTGGGACGATATAAAGATTGAGGAGCTCTCCAACCATTGTGCAACATATCCAAAAAGGCGAAATTTGAGAAAAGCGCAATTATGTTGTATAGTTCATATTATTCCGTCTTGGTGTGCGTCATCGTTTGTGAGGTATACATATATTATCCGGGTTTTGGGTATATTGTATATTTCATTTTGACATACATAGCTAATAACCCTAAATTTAATAAATAAAATTATCAGGATCGTATCCAGCCAAATTCGAACGGTACGTCTGCATCCTATTTGTAATTTCTCCCAATAGATAGGTCCGTGCTTGTGCGTAATCTAAACATCAACTAATCAAATTTTTCAAGTCAAAGATTAGGGTTAACGTATGTAATACATTCAACCGGTTTATAATTGTGATATTATTTTTTTCAATTTCTTCCAACGTAATGTTTTAGAAGGACATCAACAATCGATGACGCACACCAAGAAGGGTATTATACGAACTCTATACAAATTATTTTTCCGCAAATTTCATTTCATACAAAATTTCTTAAAGAAAAAATCAAGATTTCCTATTCACTTTCTCACTGTAAGGAAATGATCATCTCACTCACCCTTTTCTTGAAGAAGGGCAAAAGTTAATGCGCGTTATAACGTGTGAGTACACGTGCTGCATTCCTGACAAGAATGGTAATAAATGTTTTATACCATTATTAAATCAGTGCCTTGAGGCATATAGTTTAATCGAAGACCAAACTATTCATGATATTTTAATATTGATTAAAATATTCAAAATCAAACATTTTTCTCAATAAGTACTTAGAAACCACTCAAATATAAAGAATTTATTTCACAAATACTTCGCATATTTTATTATCCTGCATGATTTCAAATTGAACGTTCACTTTCACTCGAACTTAACTAAAAACACTTCTCGCTGTGAGCTTTGCTCTTCAAAACCATTATACAACATAATCGGTATTTTGTTTTCCATATCTTCTGTTCATTATTTGAATTTCGACTTTTATGACCATCTGCTTCATTGCATAAACATTTTATAACCACTGTTTATAAAACTCTTGTCCTTATCGTGGTTTGATTATAACGTGGGAATGAATATTATTAACTAATCATCATAACGCTCAAATAGGTTTACTGCTTACTAAAATTACGTATTTTTAATAAATACAAACAGTGAGCGTCTAAAGTACCTTAACCTCATTTTAACCTTTGTGTGGCGAGACCGCATAGAAAGATATTTTTAGCAGACGAAAATTATTGCTTGTAGATATGTTTCTAATTATTAATCAACTAATAATTAAAGATGATTTAATTGTGTAAGTAGTTCCTTCTTTGGAAGCTGCTTCGAATAGTTGTTATCCAACTCATTTTTTCAAGACATTAATCGGTTATTTTATGGACTAGTAGAAAGGCCCACGCAACCAACCTATGACGGAACTTACGAGATCGAACAAAAACTTTTTTTTAGTTCTTTTTGTATCATAGGATAAAAATTACTTATAGTCCAATAAATGAAGGCGAAAAATACCGTCAACATGGGCAACTGGTCCAGCAAAGAAAATTTTTTTTTAAATTGCAGGTAATAGTGGGTACATTGTCAGGTGTCTGAAATTTGTGAAAGGGTCGGAAAATGGCTCTAGAGATCCCGAAAATCCGTTTTCCGCCGATATCTCCCGAACTACGATCCCTAGAGAATTTTTGTTTAGACAAAAAATGAAGACCAGTTCATTACCTACAAAAGTTGTCCCTACAATTTCTTTCGTTACAGCGATATTTTTTGCAAAAATGGTGGTTGAAAAGTTCGCAGTTTTCTGAAACTTAAAAACTGACGCTTCTAGCCCAAAATCTGGGATGAGTGACTCTGAAAATACACCAATTTCTATGCTTAGGCCTCATGGCATCTATGGTAGATGGCGCCACCTTGCATTCTCGCAACCGCGAAATGATTAAGGCCATGGAAATAAACATGAAAATGATCGATCTCTTACCCACTCTCGGGGTCAAAAAAGTTATCGCTTTCTTTAAAATTGAGACCCTGTCCTGCTTTTATTGGACAGACCAATCCTAGGAATGATTGTGTGCGAAAAGGATTGAAATTAGACGCTAAAATTGCGAAAATAACTTTCCCATTCTTCATCACCGAATACCTCTTCCTACACAAGCGATGAACTTCCACAGACGATACCTTCTCCAGGAACAAATGGTGGTTGTCTTTCCTGGTCTTGCTAACATTTATTAGGGTTTCTAGTCCTCGGGTAACCGTTGTAACGTCTCTAGTCATAGCTTCATCACAAATAAAACACACGGGCGTACTAGAATCCTCTACAGGAATGAACAATATTTATCAAATCATTAGATGTCATTTCACCCACAACGATATTAATGATCTTTAATTAAGAAAATGAAACCTCAGAAAAAAAGAAGCTCAAGAATTTTCAATATTTCCCTGTGTTTTTTATCAATAAAAATTTCAAAATTTATTATTTAATAATAACAATAAAATTAATAATGACTTGAATTTCACTTTTTACACTGGAATACTACTAATTTATTCTTGAAAAATCACGGAAGAGATAGTGTTTACATGTAAAATTGTCAGTTGTTGATAAACAATGAAGCAGAAAGCATCCACGTGTACACGCACTATAGCAGACGCCGTTGACCACACTATAGATGGGTGGCGTGGCGGCGTGCGAGAATAAAATGAGGCATCCATTACTACAAATTTAGAGACAAATTTCTTTTTAATGCATTAAATAAAATACTTGATACACATATCAAAGGAAACTTCAGAATGTGTCCTTTCATCGAGTATGATGCTTGACCGGGAAGAATTTTACTGTTAAGAGAAAAAACTGCTCAAAAAAACTGAATAGCTGTCTTCCCTTAGAAAACTGGACCGATTTTCCTGAAAACCCAGGGGTCTGGGCCAAAAAAAATTATACCATCGGCAAAAGGATATTCTAACCTTTCTGCCAATATCAATTATAATTGGCTGAAATAACTATTAATAAAAAGAACATGAATAAATCCATGGAAGCATCAAAAAATCTAGCAAAGACGAATTTTGGCCTGGTTTTCCAATGACCCAGGAGCACGAATTGAAAACACGCCTTACTAGCCACAGATCCCTTCTTTCACCCGCACTTTGATTTTTAAAAAATATTGATTTTCACGCGAGTTATTAAAAAATTAGTAATTTACTTGGGGACGTCATGCCCTCAGAGCGTGCTCTCTATAAGCCGGCCTGGAGCTCAATTTTGGGTCGGCGTTCGGGCCATTTATTTCGAAAACTATCTCATTTTTCGAAAAAATGCTGGGGATCATTTTTGTGGATAAGGAACTGCTCTTTATTTTTCGTCTGAACAAAAATTCTCCAGTGGTCAAATCTCGGCAGATATTGCAGGAAAACGGATTTTCTGGAATTTAGGAGCCATTTTCCCACCCTTCCACAATGGTCAAGTACCTGACATTTTGGGAATTGAATGTGCCTACCATAACCTGCAAAAAAAAAAATTGCTCTTGCTGGACCAGTTGCCCATGTTGACACCTTCGTTTACTGAACTATTATACATAGGGATTGATTCTTGTGATGAGGCTGTTATCAAAAAAGATACCAAAAAAGTTATTTATAAAAATTGTAGACAGCTTTAGGTTCCATTGAATTGACCCTTAGTTTGAGGAATATTCCTGTTTAAATGAAACTACAACTGTTTCTAAATAATTCCACTTTCATGGAAAAATATACAGGGCGGACCAAAGTGAAATGGAAGATTCTTGGCCTGGAAATATCACAATATGATGCAACTTCACTTCCTTCAAAAAAATATTGATAAAAAAGATACAGGGTGGCAAAGTTGGAATGTCAAAAATGTTTTTTCTCAGTATATTGAAAGATTTTAGATATAAAAACGTAAAAATTATCGGTAATTTTGATGTAGGTACTTGTGTAATTACTTCCGATAATTTTTTCACGCTGTTCGATTGGTTCTTCGTTTGAATGATTGCGTAACCAATTGGGTACCGGACATTTGTCAGTGTCATTTCCATTCGACGTTCAATAGAACAAGTAAGTAGTGAATTACCTGAACACGAATGAGAAGAATATAGAGTACGTTGTGAAGTCATATTAGAAAAATCTATTCATTTAAAAAACAATACTACAAAAGCAGAACAAAAATCAATTAAAAATCTCAAAGAAGATGATTCTATTATTCTTCCACCGGCCGATAAGGGCAATTCTACTGTAATTATAAACAAAGTTGATTATGATTCAAAAGTAATGGATTTATTAATAAATGGCCCTTATACTAAGCTACCAAATGATCCTACCAAATCAATTGAAAACAAAATTTTTAAGACACTTTTCAAATTCAAGAACGAATTTGCTAATCGTGATAGACGATGTTAACACCTAAATACAGTAAACCACCACATTTTTATGTTTACCAAAACATACCATTACGACCAATTTGTAGCACTATTAATTCCCCAAGAAGCAAACTATCAAATTATATATTAAAAAGCATTGAACCCCTCGCAGGACAGACAGATTCATGCATCAAAAATAGCAATCATTTTTTAGAAAAACTATCAGATTTAATTGAGTTAACTGTATAAACCCTCACTTGCAATTTACACATTTTTTCAAATATATTGTGGAGTCATTTAGAAACAGTTAGTTTCATTTAAAACCATATCAGATTTAAAGTTCAACAAAAGCTATTATTTGGTCAGTTTTGATGTAGTTAGTCTCTTCACAAATGTACCGGTACAGAAAACAATAGAACTTGTTAAATCGAAATTAGAAATAGATCAGACCCTTATAGAAAGGACCAAATTGAGCGTAGCAGCAATAATAGAATTATTAAAATTATGTATAACAAAAACATATTTTCAGTTCAATAATGATTTTTATGAACAGAATTTTGGTCTTGCCATGGGCTCTTGCCTCTCACCAATTCTATCGAATATTTACATGGAACATTTTGAAGCCAAAATAGTAAATAATCAAAAATTAAAACCAATTGTCTGGTGGAGATATGTAGACGACATTTTTGCAATATGCCTTATGACTTAGTATCTCTGAATGATTTCTTAACGTATATAAATAAAGGAGAAAAATTTATAAAATTTGAAATTAAAGTTGAAAATAACAATTTTTTGACATTTTTAGATGTTCTTATCAATAAAACACCTACAGGGTATGAAACAAGTGTTTATCGTAAGCCAACACACACTAATAGGTATTTGAATTTTGAATCAAATCATGCTATAAGCGTTAAAAAAGGGGTAGTAAAATCTTTATATGATAGGGCCAGAATCATTTGTTCTAATGATAATCATTTCACAAAGGAGAAAACTCTACAAAAAAATGTTTTAAATGCCAATAATTACCCGGCAGAATTTGTAAATAAAGGAATTGAGAATATAGAGAAGGGCTCATTGTTAATACCCCATAATAATAACAATAATATTAATAATTCAGCTAACATAATTTTTAAGAACTTGACAATACCGTAAGGGTTTATCAGAAAGAATTGAGAAAATTGGTAATCAATTCAATATTCGAACTAGCTTCAAATCTAACAATACGTTGAGATCTATACTAACAAAAACAAAACCAAAAAATGAAGAACAATCTTCAAAAAATTGCATATATCGGATATCTTGTGAATGCGACAAATTCTATTTAGGTGAAACATCTAGACCATGGAAAGTCCGAATAAGTGAACATTAAAAATATATCAAAGATAGGGAGTTCTTTAAGTCAAGTATTTGTAAACATGCTTGAGAAGAGGGGCATAAAATTCAATGGGATTCGACAAAAATAATATTGTAAGAGCCCAATAATAAAAGACTAAAAATCAAAGGAAGTGCTTTAACACAACTAAATGCAGATAAATGTGTAGCTAGTATTTCAGCCGAATGTAGTCAAATTTGGTTACAATGCTAGAAAGAGAAATTTCCAATAATTAATTACCTGCGTTATCAGGATAGCATCATAAGTTTTTATCCAGGTTTTCTTATGATTTATCATTGGAAAAGTTGTTAATCGATACACACTTCAATACACAAAATCACCAAACTGAGTCATACATATTTTGAAAACAAAAATAATCATACACAAAAAAGTAACAACAAACGCGTTTTATTAACAACATTTCCAAAATAAGCAAAAAAAGCGCTATCCCAATAAAAACCGTTCCTGGAACGTGCACTTCACTGGATTCCATTTCTAGTAGACTATCATATCTTTAGAATGTCATAAAATAAAATATTTCATTTCACATTTTACCAGAGATGTGATCTACTATGAATGGACCTTAATAAAATTTGACAACAAAGTTTTGTAGTCTTGAACTTCAAAATATTATTGATTGTCTAGTTGTCATATTTTTTCGTTGTCAGATAGGGACCAAAACTTATTTTATTATCAGTTAATCTTGACCAAGGTAGCTACCGAAACGTCGAAATAAAAAAAGAAAAAACATTGTTGTGGTTTGATTCCCAAAAAATAAGAGGAAAAATAATAAATAATGCCACAAGTAACTTACAGAAGATATTGAATTACATTCGTAGTGATAATTTTTTTTGGATAATTTAACTATATTAGCACTCATCTATATTGCTATTAGGAAATCCCACTCGTGGACTTCGTCCACTCGTGAGATTTCCGTAGCAACAAATATTCGTGCATCTAGCTAAAATTATCATAAAATTATCAAAAAATTACCACCACTTGTGTAATAACTGTTGATAATTATTTCGAAACGTAAAAATTACCGTCAGAGGTTGCATTTGTTGTAAAATGCCTGCTTGATGTTTAATATTTTGGTTCGAACAAAAAATAGTGTTCTATCTTGTGATTGACTTAATATATGAAAATTTGCAATATCATACCTCACTCTTTTTTTCCATTCACCTGGGGTTCTTTTTTACCACTTGAATGAGAAGAAATTTTATTTAAATAAAAAATTTCCTGTCAATAGCCTACAATCCGAAAAAAAAAAATGTAACAGTCATCTTGGTTCCATATAAAAACATACGTTTTTTTGTAATTCGTTTTAAATTAACTACTATACCATTAGATGAATCATTATCATTCAACAAACGAAACTGGTAAGGAGCGTACAAATATAGAATAAGCAAACATTCCTTTTATTTTAACCTGCCGTACGACCTTTGGCCATATGGCGAGTAGGTTGAGACACGTATGTCCTTGTGTCTCATTGCATGATATTGAATATGTTTGGAATAATTAAATAATTTCAATCACCTATTATTGAGATATGAAAAGTGTCTTCCATTTTTCAGTCACGTCAAATATGACAATAAAAATTCCAAAATGGGAATATTTTAATGAATAATTTCTTCAAGCTGAAATTAGTATATTGTGCAACAAGTGAGGAAAGTTTAACTTTTCTCATTGTACGGAAGTTTGCCGCAAAGACACGAGGAAGAGAAGTACTTTCTCCACATGCACACTATACTTTTTCTACAACTGCTCAAATTGTGACCAACGTGTAGACGCATTTAACTTTTTTGACAACTCATTGGCGTGGGCAAAGTGGGGTGAAAATAGTAGTTTGTTCAATCAAACGAGTGAGAAAAGTGATTTGCGTACAAGTTGTACACAATATTTTCTCTACAACCACATTTACTACTGAAAAAAATACAGTAATTCATATAGTAATTTTATTTAAACTTGGAACAGGAATTGAAGAATTTGAACAATTTTGTATCATTATTATGTTATTATCATATTGATAATTCCTAAAATAATGCTTAATAGGTTAATGTCTTTGAAATAATGAAATGAATAATAATAATTTTCTTACTTTTAGTTCAAATTAAATAATTGTTCACAAATAAGAAATTCACTATTAGATTGAATTGTCAAAAAAAGTTGACAGGTCATAGGTTTGTTTGTTTGACATTTCGGTGCGGAAAAGTTCTATAGCGTGTTTGCATAGTGGTTGTAGGAAAATGGTATTTCCCACAATATGAGCAATATTTGGTTTTGAAATTATGTAAAGTATGAGAAATACGTCACTTTTTATAGTAGTTTTAGAGAAAACTTATTTTTTAACATAATATACAAATTTTTTTAAGCAACGTTAAAAACCTATGGATTGGTGGCGTAACCAACACCTCTTAACGGGCAATCCAGATCACGTGACCTAATATGGCCATCCAAGACAAAAAATTTGGACAGATGGTCAGTTTTGTATTTTCTATTGGATGGTAAGCAGCGTTCAATATTTTTCTCGTCGATTTAATTAGTATGTTTTATATGTATAAGATGTGGTTTCACTTCGTGTTACTTTGATCTTCACTACATTTGAGAAATGGATATACAGGGTGGTCCGTGAGTAATGGACCAAAGTGGAATGGAAGATTCTTGGCCTAACAATATCACAATCTAACGCAACTTCCTTCAATAAAATATTGATGATAAGAAAGATACAGGGTGGCATAGTTAAAATGTCAAAAATGTTTTTTCTCGGTAAATTGAAAGATTTTTGATGTACAAACGTAAAAATTTGAAGATGGGGGTTTTTGGGCAAGGGAAATCATAATATGATCTATTTCGATGTATTTTCTAGAGGGCACCACAAAAGCTATGTAATTGGTATAACTGTGCGATTAACTTATTTATCGTTCACGGTATCTCTCTATTTATTGGAAAATATTAAAACTGCATCATTTTTGCGACAAAAAGGTATACGTATCATTAGTCTCAAAAGTTACTAGTTTTCGAGATATTCGCATTTTCAAACTCCCCTTCATAATTTTTATTTCATTTATTATCACAAAAATGATAACGTTATAGTAGGCCCTGATGTCAGCAAATTTATTATCAGCAATAATATAGCAAGAGCATTAGTAATTTGTAATCATTTTGCCATAACTCCCTCAAGCATGTTGCTTTGAGGTAACAACCCTCCGCCCTCGTCGTCGGGCTGTTACCAACTAATACGCTTTTGGAAATATATGACAATATTATTGCAAATTACTAATGTCCTTGCTATATTATAGCTGATAGTAAATTTTCTGACATCAGCGCCAACTAATATTATCATTTTTGTGCTAATAAATGAAATAAAAATAATGAAAGGAGTTTAAAAATGCGAATATCTCAAAAACAAGTAAATTTTAAGACTAATGATAAGTATACCTTTTTGTCGCAAAAAGATGCAGTTTTAATGTTTTCCAATAAATAGAGGGATGCCGTTGATGATAAATAAGTTAATCGCACAGTTAAACCAATTACATAGCTTTCGTGGCGCCATCCAGAAAATATATCGAAACGGATAACATACCATGATTTCCGAGGCCCAAAAGACCCCCATCTTCAAACTTTTACGTTTGTATATAAAAAATCTTTCAATTTACTGAAAAAAAAAACATTTTTGACATTTCAACTTTGCCATCAGTTGCGTCAGATTATAATATTCTTAGGCAAAAAATCTCCTATTTCACTTTGGACCATTACTTTCGGACCACCCTGTATAAATAAACGGAATGACTGTCAAGTATGAAACTCCTCAATTATCTCTGAAACGGATCGCACGATTTTTATAGATTTTAGTAGGCAAGGATCTTGTGATATGGCAGATATATGGTATTTATGTTGTCAAATTTTTTCGGAATTATAAAGGGCTTTGTTATTTCAAATTAATCACACTTAATTCCTTCTTATTTTGAGATCGTCATAGAAAATACCTATTATTTTTCATGATATTCAATTCGAAAACCAAGACCAATCCAACAATGTTGATAAAATTGGAAATTGTCAATTTTATAAGAATTTCCTCAGTTCATGCTTCAATACGTTTTCAATGAAACTTCATTCATGCTATACGACCTCCTGAGTTCGACTTTGACATTCTACGGAGTCCTTGCATGCGAGTTTTATTCCAAGCAATATCGAAAACAGCATGGGAATCTCATTATTCCTCACTCACTTATAATATAAAATTATTAACCGTAAATATTGTACCAGTTTAAGGAAAAAAATTATAAATTCGAAATTGATGCTTACAGGAATAACTTGTATAATTATGAACGTAATTTCCATCGGTAAACGTATTATTAACAACCACTTTTTTCAATCTTCGTTTCGAGATTTTGATTTTGTATTAACGATGATATTCTCACTAGAATTAAGGCATCCAATTTATAAACCTTGAGAGCAACACAAAATATACTTATCTTTTCACATATTGCTGATAATTAAATGGCGAGTAGGTATAGTGAAAATTCCTCACAATACAGCCTAAGTTGCATAGAATGTTGTATGGATATTAATTTTTTTATAAAATTTGCTCAACTGCATGGAATTATTTTTGATACCCCAAGCTTTCTCCATAAATTCTTCCAATCTAATTATATCCCAGAAATTTCTCATTGTGTGCCAAAATATAAGTGAAAGGGTAGATTTAATGCCCGTTCACACCGTTCACTTTTAGACGGTCTTAGTTCAACTTAGTTTAATATCGCGGTTGACAGCTAATCTAGTACGAAAAACTTTTCATTATGGATGAAATTTTTGAAGTTTCATACAGACACTCAATCCGCCCGTGAAGGAAAAATTTTCCATAAAAGATTACAAGAGTTAAGAGTTTATTTTTGCACAAAATATATAAAACATGTGATCTCGGCACCTATCTATTTATTAGCTTTTTGCTTGACAGATTACTGATCCCTCCTACGCAACCCATACAGCAACGATGCATACTACGTACGTACCAGGTACGTAACTCTTGGACGGACGTCGCGTCCCAGTTACGTACATGTACGTCCCTCGGATTTGGTAATGTACGTACCATGTACGTCTTATGTACATTTCACTCCAGTTACGTACTGTATGGGACCAATAATGGCTGTAAAATGGACATGCTATGGACGTACCATGGACATACCATGTACATACATTTCTTCTACTTGTATTTTGTATTTAAATACATTTTAGAAAAAAAAAAACAAATTGTGAATTTAAAAAACATTTATTGAAAAGTATAGATACTCATATTAGCTACATGGGTGAAGAGAAAAAGTGAAAAACGAAAATACAAGAATGAAAATGAAAACTCTTAAAAAAAACCAGGGGAAATCTTCAGCCACCTGACAAACTTCAACTCGTGAAACTAGTACCACCTAAAAACAAAAAACCAAAAATACAGCTACACATATTTATTCTTGTAACCGTCTGTTTCTTTCAGCCGATCTGCTACTTAACGTACCACTAACAAAACAGCAAAACCAATATGAACGGGAGATAATTTTAACAAAGTATCGTCAGTTGAAGGACATATCTGACAGATCCGTTTTTAAAAAAGTCAATAGTGTCAATATAACCTATAAATACCTAGTAGTTTACCTAACTAGTGCGGAAAGTGATACTTTTCCGCACGCTATTGCAGCAATCGCATGCGAAAAAGTTACTTTACGCACGTGTTAGGTACACTATTTTTCTACCAGCATGCGGAAAACAACCTAAAACTTAACATAAAGAAACATTTCTTATTAAATACATATTAACAAATTAATTATTATTATTTGACATTCATTGGATGAGGCTTATACCAGGGCCATTCAAAAATGATTGAAAAATAATTTTTTTTACTAAAAATTATAGCAGAATTATAATAAACGTATTAATTTTTCAGTCATTTGGTAAACTACAATGATAAAAATATATGTATATTTTAAATCTTCAAATGTCAGTATACTCCCCAAAAACTTGACAAATTTACTTTTCCGCACTAGTGAATATGGCAGATTACTGACCCCTCCTACTCAAAAAAGTTATATTGTTTCCAATAACTCAATGCACCTATTGCAATAGTTTCATCCTGGCCCCTCTTCGTGGTCGATTACCTCGATTTTCTATGCTTTATTTTAGGGGTGCACCGCTACCCTATCAGATCAAACCCTACAACATATTCAAAAATAATTTTGCATATCAGTCTATCAAAACTGTCCATTCTCTTTTATCTTCCGCGTTTCAAATGTCTAAAATTTTGTTGTGACACACTGTATTATAGAAAGCGATTGAGAATTTCTTCCTTTTCTCCTTTTGTTTCCTGTTTCTTCCATTCGAACTATATCTTGGTATTTCCTTTTTATTTTTTCGCCTCTTTCAGGTACATTTTTGGAATTCCTGGTTATAAACATGTCTAGATGATGTAATTTAACTGTTTAAATATACTAATTAAGAATGTCTCTTTTAAGGTGATAATTCCAAGCAATAAATAGAAAATTATTCGACTCGATTCCATATCAAATATTAATGAAGTGTGTTTGTAAAATCGAAATTAGAAAAACAACCATATTAATATACCTACTTATTTGCTAATTTTCACGTGTACCAGCATGTGGATTATGTGGAACTTCAATTCAATTCATTTTGCTCGTTAACTGGTTTTAATAGTCTTGCTTTTTCATAAACTAGATATAGAGATTAGTAAGTTTTTATTGTCATTAAAACAAAATGAATGCATAATGAAAGCAGGGCCTATATAATTAAATTATGTATGTTTCAAAAATTGAGTGAGCAATTTATGAAGTTATAACTAAAGAGAAATTGAAAATCAAAGGAGTATTTATAGATAAATATTTAAAAAGAAATCGGAATTTCTAGTTGTATATAAAGAAGAGTTACTCGCATAGTCGAAATTTTCAAACGATTTTCATATTCAAAGAAAATAATATTTTTAGTCTTTGAACCTGTATTCCAGCCAATAAAGAGTTATGAAACCAACTATTATTAAGCGGTATGATGCATTTCTTGGATCTTGAAAAAGCTTTCGATAGTGTAACACAAAAAACAGTATGGAGTAGCCTAGAACAAAGATCGGTTCCAAAGAGTCTAATCACACGAATAAGGAGTCTGTACAACCAAAATTTCAGCTACGTCAGGAGACATAACCTTGAATCCGATATATTTAGAGTGAAAGACGGACTTAGACAAGGTGGAGTACTGAGTCCTCTATTGTTTATTATTGTGATGGATGACATCATTAGGGCAACAAAAACGTACATTAAAAAGATACATATAGGATACAACAGGTTAAAACCAATAACATGTCTGAGTGTGCGTAAAGTCGAATCCAAGCAATGGAAATGAAATATTTGCGGAGAGTGAAGGGTATAACACGAAGAGATCGGATAAGAAACGAGGATGTGAGAAAGGAACTGGAAGTAGAACCAATACTCGAAGTATTAGATAAACAAAAGCTTAAGTGGTTCGGACACCTAACAAGAATGAGCAACAGACCAGTCAGAGATGTGTGGGAAGCCCGAGTAAATACAAAAAGACAGAGAGGAAGACCTAAGAAAACTTGGAACCAAGAAGTTGCAGAAATACTGGAAAGAAGAAATATAAAATGGGAAGAAGCGAAAAAGATGGCAAAAAATAAGAAGAAATGGACTAATTTTATCTATGAACAAAACATACAGATATAGATACCTCTACCCTTACACCTTCGGGTATAAGAAGGGTTTTTGATTATATATATATGATGCATTTAACCTGCTGCCTTTAGTGCAGCTTGGCTCCCTGTGGAGATGGCAACTTCTACCATTAAATTTTGCAGTGGTGAATAGCCCTAACTTTCGCTTGTAGTACGAGAGATGAAAACCCAAACTTTTGCTCCCAGCGCCCCGGCCCGACCCCACGCACGGATTCGGTAGATTATGACCCCGTAACCAGAAATCCGATTTTTCGCGTAGCGTCTGCTGTGAGCGCATTTTCAAAAATGTCAACGAATCTGACCTAACTGATTTCCGGAATATAGTTAGATAATAGTCATGAGATACCAATAGCAAAGTTTTTCGACATCCCGATTGTAGCGCGAACTGAGCAAACCAATTCAAGAAATAAAAAAGGTAGAACGTGTCGCGGGACACACGGTAGGAACTTTAGTTCCTTTTAAGCAAAAATTATGTAATACATCTGACGTTATAGATAAACAATTTGCATATTCCTCGGTTGTCGAGTAGTAAGCAAACCAGACTCTCACGCGGTAGACCCGGGTTCGATTCCCTGTGAAGAAGTTTTTTTTTTGTTAATTTTATTTTTAAATGATCATTCTGATTGATATTAATAACGACAACAGGTGGACGTTTGAAATATTTAGCAGAATATTCATTATTATAGATAATGGTACGGTACCCTTTATGAGGGAGTCCGACTGGCAACATCTACTTATAACAGCATCGTATATTTAAAAAGGGAAGCCGTAGCATTATACAAATTGGACATTCAACATCCGTACGTTAACCACAAAAAGGTAGAACGTGTCGCGGGACACACGGTAGGAACTTTAGTTCCTTTTAAGCAAAAGTTATGTAATACATCTGACGTTATAGATAAACAATTTACATATTCTTTGGTGGTTGAGTAGTGAGCACACCAGACTCTCACGCGGTAAACCCGGGTTCGATTCCCCGTGAGGAATTTTTTTTTATTGTTAATTTTATTTTTAAATAATCATTCTGCTTGATATTAATAACGACAACAGGTAGACGTTTGAAATATTTAGCAGAATATTCATTATTATAGATAATGGTACGGTACCCTCCATGAGGGAGACCGACTGGCAACATCTACTTATAACAGCATCGTATATTTAAAAAAGGAAACCGTAGCATTATACAAATTGGACATTCGTTTACCACAAAATTAGTGGAAACATGAAATTGAATTGTTAAATTTTTAATTTGTAGTTATATTACAGTTTATAGAAATTTTAATTTTCTAGATTTTTTCCTAAGTGGGTCGTAGAAAAAATATGCTGCTCGACTCGTGTGGATTGTCCATATCGCACTTGAACGATTGAGCACTCCGCCTAACGCGTCGTGCTCCATCTTCGTCCTCGTGCGATATGGCCATCATATCCACACTAGTTGCACAAACTACAATTTCTTTCAAAATTTCATCACCCTGTATTTCGAAAAGTAGCTAGACCCCTTAATCGCGCAAAAAAATTATGGAAATAATAGTAAAAATTTATCCGAACAAATTCAAGTAGATCACTAGCACTGCGAATACCAGCTTTGCATAGAATTTCAATATAGCATCGGTGGTTCAGTGGTTAGAATGCTCGCATTGCACGCGGGCGGCCCGGGTTCGAATCCGGGTTCGAATCCGGGTAGGAGTATATTTATTATTATGAATCGCTGCTTCGTAAACGAGAGAGAGACTAAGGAGGCACAAGCACGCAAAAGCAAGGCACATTACCGAAGCAATGTAACATAACGTAGCGTAACGTAACGCGTAACGGTCAGATCTTTTGCGTCGCTCAAACATAACCTGGCGTAAAGAACTAAAGTTCCAAAAAATTAGTGGAAACATAAAATTGAATTGTTAAATTTTTAATTTGAAGTTATATTACAGTTTATATAAATTTTTATTTTCTAGATTTTTTCGTGAGTCGTAGAAAAAATATGCTGTTTGACTCGTGTGGATTGTCCATATCGCACTTGAACGTATTTCGAAAAGTAAATGTGCTAGACTCCTTAATCCTCATATCATTTTGTCCAATTTCACGAGAGGAATCTACATGCAAACGTTGTACCTACTTACCCTTAACGTTCGAGATGTTTATACCATTTTTTGCGCGATGGTATTGAAATAAATTCCGAATAAAATAATTTAAATTTCTTCGAAATGAACGAAATGTCAAAAGTGACATTTATACTTCTCGATCAGTTTAAAATATATTTTGCATTTTGGTGAAGTTGTTTTTATGCTATTCATTACTTTTCGACGTCTGAACGGTAAGTAAATCACTTACCGACGTGTCAAACTTAGAAACCAGTAAATACAACCTACCGTCCTGACAACCGATGCTGTAAATAAACAAAAAAGATCAATTGCGCAAAAAAAATTATGGAAATAATAGTAAAAATTTATCCGATCAAATTCAAGTAGTTCATCAGCACTGCGAATACCAGCTTTGCATAGAATTTCAATGTAGCGTCAGTGGTTCAGTGGTAGAATGCTCGCCTGCTACGCGGGCGGCCCGGGTTCGATTCCCAGCCGAAGCATATGAATCGCAGCTTCGTAAACGAGAGAGTGACTCAGGAGAGAGCACACGCACGCAAGCATGGCACATAACGAAGCAACGTAACATAACGTAACGTAACGGTCAGATATTTTGCGTCGTGACCCCCGGTCGCTCAAACCTAACCTGACGTAAAGAACTTAAGTTCCAAAAATGAGACAAAAAAAACTCACACCAGACTGTATGTGAATTATTTTCATAGGTAATTCGGGTTGATTGATACAGAAAAATTAATTTTCAGACAGAAAACCGCCTTACATTTTTGTACAATTTCGTATATGTATATGTATATATGTATATGTACACATCTGACCTAAGGGACTCATACTCATGTCATGAAATTCGTCGTCAATGATTGAGTGCGTTGCCAGGCATGGGAAAAAAATTATTCCAGAAAAATTATTGAATGTAGCATAGGAATGATCAGACAATTTTTTCAATTTGTATTATTCACTTCAATATCAAAGTAGGAAGCTGTAGAGTTCTTTTCACGTTATAAGAAACTTACTTGACCTGTTTCAGCCTTTAAATACAATAAAACCGTGAATCTTTTCGGATTTACTGTGCAGAGCTGCACTATACCTGATGAAAAAGGAAGAGTATAAAGTATTTATAATAAGAATTATCCAAAAGTCTTTTAGAGTTTTCAGGTGGGTGATAATTTATTATTCGCCAACAAAATAGATACGACCCTGTCACGGCGAATACTTTTATGGCTTTATTACATGTCATTATCCCATCTCAGGTCAGGTCAGTTTCTTAGCTCGTGAAAAGAACTATACTCGATTCTTAACAGCTTACCTGAATCTGTGGAACTGAAACACTAGAGGAATTTTCAAATAAATTGAACGAAATGAATATAGTACGAGTATCTGTATATTATATTAGATATAAAACAGTGAGGTTGATTTGTTGACATTTCGGAAAATACACTCAGGTCAAAGGCTACGTGCAAATGTTCGAAATCTATGTACATTTTCAATATCAGACAGGCTGCATTACAACAGTCGACCAATGAAGACCCGTGAAGATGCTACCCTTCTGAGAGCTACTAATTACCAGCCGGCTCTAGGGTCATCTAATCTATCGATTTCACGGGCTGCTATGAGTCATGGTTTTGATTGCCTTTTTGTCAACTATATAATTCCAGCTCTAGCATCTACTCCTGCCTTGGAGCCGTAAGCACGCATTTATTTCGCAGCCGCGCTGTCCTCACAAGTATATTTCTGTAATTCTATACGTGCTTCACAAAAGGCGGAGCTGGAGTCGTTTTTCCGTGATGCATCATAAGTGTCCAGGTCAGATTTATGGATGGCCTCAAGATTGTCCGTGTTCATGTTGGCTACAGGAAAGTTTGTGATCAGCACCGCTATCTTGGCGGCATCGCTGAAATTTACACCATCGGTTTCTGGCCTTTGTTTTCGTATGGTGTGCTCCCATCTTACTTTTATCTTTTTGAGCCCTTGGTCGTTCTGGTTGTTTTTGTTTCGGCTTTGAAGATTCCCCCAATGATGCTTTTGAAAATCTGGTTATATTTGCTTTTCAAGTCTTCATGGAATATTGGCCTTGCATCCTCATTTTGGTTACTTTGTCTTTGGAGACTTCAGATAACTTTATTTTCCTGATCTTCTTGTCTCTCATAAGATCTACAACCTCCATCACATTCATCCTTGATTGATTTCCTTGCCTTTTAGCATCTCTGTTGAATTTCCGTGCTCTACGCCCTCTAGGTTTTCCAGGAATTTTGGACGAGCACTGATGACTGAGAGTTTCAAAAGCTAGGATAAATCGTTCCTATAAAAAAGCATCGAGAATAATTGGAGCGTTGGAAGGAATGTGTCACTTTTAAGGAAATTATTTTGAGATGGATGAAGTCCATATTCTATGAAAATTGTTTTGCTCAGTTAGACTCTGTTGAAGAATTTATTCAATATTTTAAAAATCAATACATTGTTATTTTTTCAATTATTAAAAACAAGTTGATGGTTACTAGCAAATCCTTAGGAATCTCGTCGCCCAGCCTTTTCTATCCAATAAAAATGTAGAACAATAGAACACTGCGTTAGTTTCTGAGATTTTTCTTTAATCTTCAACTCTAATCAGTATTGTAAAGTGAATTTACAACATCATTGTTTCTCTCTCGAAATTAATAATTCCTCACTCTTTTTTTTATTCTGCTGTTCTTCGGAAGGTATCTAAAGAATTTTAATACCCATATATTCAAAGTACGATAGTAGCTCGCGCTATCCTACATTACGAGAATTGTTCGAATGGTCGGTGTGAAAAAATATCTCTAACGATAAACGGAATGAACCATTTAAGGACACACAAAGGCATAAGAAAGTGAAGAAATTTTTCTTCTGCATTTGAATGTTGCGTAGTTTATTTGAAAAATATACAACGTAATAGTTAATTCATAATATTATTATATTTTTTCTACTCCTGTTTTATAATATACTTATTAAAAGACTAAAATCTGTATTATAATGATATTCATTATGATACAGATTTTTAAGCCAATAGAAATGCGACATTCGCACAATATTTAATATAGCCATGGATACCTGGTTGACATTTCTAAAATTAATTATATTGGGTCTGTTCCCTGCAATAAAAGTGTTACACTGAGCTATACGATTTAATTTATTTTAATTATGTTTTAATGCTTCTTGCAGTATACAAATGCAATATACATAGATAGTCCCAAATTTAGCAATTTTACACGCATTTTTTCACAGATAGACATGAATTTTTCAAAATTATATAGCTCAGTGCTACACTTTTATTGCAGGCGAACAGACCTATTGAGTGGCACTTAATTTGACAGCTGTCAAATAATTTTGATTTTCAAAAGTAGGTAACTATATTTAAAATTAATTAAACTAAATAATTAAATTTTGTTAAAATAATGAGTGATAACGAAGAATTGCCACCTTTTTAGGGCTTCTCAATCCTAATTTATATACGGGACACTGCTTTCGTAGAACATCTGCAACCGTA
>CAJUYH010006752.1:0-19248 GCA_910591685.1 Galerucella tenella
TTATGTCTTATCGCTCTGGGATCTTACTCTATTTGTAAAATAGTGAAACACTATTTTAAGTTTTAAACTTGCTTTTATTAATTTTGCAATTTGGTTTTTACAAACATACAAATCTTTATAAACGAGTTTGCTAAGTTTCCAGGTGTATTTATTTTGTAGATTTTTAATATTTATTAGTTAACATGATTTTACAATTTCTTTTATTTATAAAAATATTAATAAATGATTGCTTGTTGGGAGCTAGCTCGAAAAGATCAGCTCTCGGTCCTCATTTTCAAGAAATTTGCATACGTATTTAATAAAAGAAAATTTAGATTCTAGAATATTTACTTTTCTTGTGGCAGAAGATATTCCTATATACATTTTTTTGTACACTGGGAAGTGTAGATAAACTGAATAGTGTTTTTAAAGAATCAAACTTAGTACGAAGGACTGATATAGTTGAATAATGATACAGCAAAATAACAACATTTTATTTTCGAAACAAAAATTGTTTGCTCACCACCGACGACTCAATAACAAAAAATTCTATGCATATCATCTCTCTAGGTTCTGTCACTAAATCTAAATGTAACACATAGTCTTAACTTTGTAAGTAACTTTACCTTCTAACCATTATTGAGAGGATACTTAGTTTTTAAAGAGAAACAAAACGTACACAGAACATTTGATACACACACTAAACAAAAAGTAATCAGTAGAACAAGAATTACACCTATTTATATTATTTCTTCTTACATAAATGCACACAAGTATTCTATATTTTACTATTTAGATTAAATGTTTTATATTATGTGGATCCATTTTTAAAACAATTTGGAACCGATTTTCGAGAGAGATTCAATGAAATTTTGACTCATTTTAACCAAAAAAAAACAGAAACTGTTTTGGTTTAGTAGAAGACTAGAGATCGTGGTGGAAAAATATTAGTCTTATTAGTAGAGCAATCACAAGCGGATATTCTATGGTTTTTATTCAATACGCGTCAGTTGTCTGTCAATAGTTGTATATTTTGCAGTAATAAACTTGGAAAATAATTTAAATTTTCAATTATTAAACTCGCTATAATGTAAATTCCATAACTACCTTTATTTTGTGATGAAAAATTTGACTTTCAGCCAACTCGGAAACTTAGCAAAATCGTTTTTATTTTATTTTTTCAACCAGAACAATTTAACAAGGACATGGAGCACAACAAGGAGGGAAAGGACAACATGGAGGGCAAGGACAACAAGGAGGACAGCAAATAGGTGATGGAGGGCAGGGACAAGAAGGAGGACATGGTGGCGGACAACACGCAATTGGTGGCGGACACGGTAAAGGACAAGGTGGTGCTGGAGCGACAGGTACAATTTTTGCAACTGGCACTAATTGTGGTGGAGTCGGTATAATCATAGGAGGACATGGAGCTTTTGCTACAAGAGGTACATGAGGCGGAGGACACACAGGATTCGGAGCACAAGGTCCACACGGAGCAGGTGGACAAGGTCCGCAAGGAGGACAAGGTCCACAAGGAGGACAAGGTCCACAAGGAGGACAAGGGCCGCAAGGAGGACAAGGACCACACGGACCACAGCCTGCGCAAGGTGGACAGGGTGCACATGATGGTAGTTTTATGTAGGCAGGATAACATTGATATTCCTCCAGATCTGGATCGCAATACTTTTTCATTAGGTGTTTTCCAGTGGAATATACGCTTGGAGCGCAATGAGCATGACCTCTTCCGCCGCAGAGTGGAGCACCTTGACATTCCCATCGCATGCAGCTGTCCTAAAATAGTAATAAATTTCATAGGAATAAAAACTTCAACCTTATCAATCAGGGATTTTTTTTACAAACCTGCAAACCATTAGATCTCTCGCAATCACATCCCATGTACATTATTCCACCTCTCAGTTCTCTAGATCTAGCTCTTTTTCCACAACCTCTTTTGTACGGTCCTCTCCTATAGCATACCATCATTTTTGGAGGATTGCAAGGGACACACGGCTGCTCTTCATTCGAATTACAAAGTGGGATAGCTGCTGGTGGAACTGGTGTGCAAATCGGTAAAATTGGAGGTACCATTACTGGAGGACATCCTGTTGGGGGACATGATACCGGACAAGTAGTAGTTGGAGGGCAACAGGTACCTGGAGCACAGGCTGGGCCTGAAAAACGTATATCAATAACCGATTTTTCAGCAATTGGAATCATCTTCAAAGATGTACAAACGAAAATAACTATATTATACTGAATTACTTACTTGGACATGGTCCACAGGGACCACAAGGTCCACAGGGTCCACACGGTCCACAAGACGGCCCACACGGTCCACAGGAAGGACCACAAGGCCCGGGAGAAATGAATGGTGAACAAATTGGTAAGCACGGCTTAGGTAATGGATCGTATATCTCAATTACGGGACCCACAGGACTCACACAAGGGACACAAGGTTTGCACGGATCACAGCTGCTTGGGCCACAACATCCTCCATCTATTTGATTCACTAAATCTTTCAAATTATTGAGTAAAGATTTCCTTTGAGCAGTTTTATCACAACAACGGGGAGCCATTTTGTTTTATATCACGTTAATTTTGGAGTTTTCCAAAGATTTTTCTAAAGTTCGTTAAGGTATTACATAAATAATTTAGATATTTTCATAATATGAAATTAAATTTGACGAAAAATTTGACAAATGTGTTTAATTAAGTTGGCATGGCGATACTAATTTTAGTACATATGTTTTTGTGGAATAAAATGAGCTATTCCTTATTTTCTGACGTGAATGTTAGCAAATTGTGACAAAACTAAATAAAGTTGATAATTATTCACTTCTACGGTGCTATCAAAAAAGCTAATACTGCCCTGTTTAAAACTGTAATACACTGCAATTGATAAGTAGACAACCAGCACAACAGTTTTGAAAAAAGTGTTGTCTACAGCATCTGTCACTGACATAACCTCTATTTGTTGCTTATGTTGAGTGTTGGGTTAAGGGTTAATAATAGTTCACAATAAACAGTAAATAGAAATATTTCAATGTTACTAGTTTTATGTGATGTTAAAATAATTGAATCGTTACGTTGAACAATTTATTACCACACACAATGTTAGCTCATCAGATAGATGGTAACAACAGAACCCAAGATGTTATGGCTGAGGAAAATGTTACATTCGAATCATTATTATTGTCTGAAAATGTATTGAAAGGATTAACAAAAACTGGTTTTAAGAAACCTTCACCTATTCAATTGAAATCTATCCCAATAGGAAGATGCGGCTTTGGTAAGATTTCCATTTGTGCTTATAGTGAATATCTTATAATTTTGTTTCTTTCTCAGATTTAATTGTTAAATCGAAGTCTGGTACAGGAAAAACATTAATATTTTCGGTCATAGCCTTAGAATCTCTTAAACCGAAAACTACAAATTTGGAAGTGTTAATTCTAGCCCCAGCAAGAGAAATTGCTGTTCAAGTACAAGATGTAATTAAGCAATTAGGATTTTTCTTTGAAGGTAAACGATGGACTTATGTTATAATATTTCACGATTAAAAATGTCTTATTTTAGATTTACAAGTAGAATCATTCATTGGTGGATTGTCTTTGGCACAAGATAAAGCAAAATGCAAAAATTGTAATATAGCAGTTGGCACACCTGGTAGGATAAAACATCTCATCAGTGAAAATCTTTTGAACACCAGTTCTATTAAACTCTTTGTTCTTGATGAAGCCGATAAACTTCTTGAAGAAAGCTTTTTAAATGATATCAACGAAATTTATAATAGTCTACCATCAAAAAAACAAATTATAGCAACAAGTGCAACTTACCCCAATCAATTGAACGAGTTTCTATCAAAATACATGCTCTCACCTACACAAGTATCTACAGAAATAAACAGCCCTTTACTACTAGGTTTAAAACAGTTTGTTGTGGTCTCAAATCCAACATCTAGTTCTATACAGTTGATGAAAGCCAAAAATGATATTTTGTGTAAGATACTGACTGATATTTCTTTCACACAATGCCTTATTTTCACCAATTACCAAATGAGGGCAGAGAGTCTTAACAACATTTTAAATCAAAAAGGTTGGGCTTCTACATATATTTCAGCTGCACAAAAGCAAGAACAAAGGCTGTTAGCAATTAACTCGTTAAAGGATTTTAAATGTAGAATTCTATTGTCCACTGATTTGACTGCTCGAGGTGAGTAAATTTAGTGAATTTAGGAACTGCATTTACCTATCAACATTCATAAATTTATTGTTGACTATATTAGATGTTATTTAGTATATGTAATTAATCAATAAATATCTTTTAATACAGGTATAGATGCTGCAAATGTAGATCTGGTGATTAATTATGATATTCCAAATGATACTATGACATACCTCCATAGAATGGGAAGAGCAGGTAGGTATGGTTCAACAGGTATCTGCATAAATTTAACTGCCAATGGTCCTGAATTGGTACATCTTCAAGAAATTCTAGGAAGTATAGGAGGAAGTAGTTTAACAATACCCAAATTACCAACATTTGCTGGTAGCATATTGGATCTGCTTAAAATAGAAGTACCTTCAGAAGAACATGTATCTAGTATTGTTAATACTGCCAAAGATAAGACTGTCTTTAATAAAAAAATGTATGAGGATAAACCTGAAAGTGAAAGCAAAGGTAAACGTGAAAAAAAATCAAAAAAACAAAAAGTTGATATCATAAATATATTGCCTACCAATTCAAGCAGTGAAATTGAAGATGTTAAAAAACAGATATCAGATATGGATGCGAGCCAAATTTTAGATTCTCTATTAAATCAAAACTTCAAATTAAATCCAAGTACAGAAATGACCGAAAAAGACAATAAAACTTTCGATGCAAACGCAGTTATGGAATTGTTATCAGAAAATAATCCAAAGAATTCAAAAACTGCATCTAATGATGCTGTTAAACAAAAAATATCAGAGGAAGAGAAAAAAGAAATGTTATTTCTAAAAAATAAAGCTCTCTTGAACGTTTCACAGATTTTAAATAATACAAACACTCCAGAAGAAGAAATAACTATTAAACAGCATTTAAACTTTTTAAAAACCAGTGATAAAAATGAAGTTAACCAATTGTCTAAAAAATCTTTATCGGATATAATGAATATACTAGAGGGAGCGGAAAATATTGCAAAAACTGAAGAAAAAGTATCTAATGCTGAGAATATTATAGAAGTTCAACCATCTACATCCAAGACTTCTGAAGAAAAATTAAAAATAAATCTAGAAAATATTTTCCAATTTGGACACGACCAGTTAGTATATTCAAACGATGACAGTTGGAAAGAAGTCTTAGAAAAAATACTTAAAGACAAACATGTAGTTGAAGAAACTCATTGTGAAGAAGAAGAAGAATACACTGATGAAGATGATAGTGATGATACAGAAGCTGATTATGATGAAGTAAATATTAGTAAACAGATTCCAAAGCATGCAGCAAAGAAACTAAAAAAAGAACAATGTGCGGAAGTTGAACAAATAGATGAAATGAAATGGGTACCAGTGAAAAAACCTTCAAAACATGAATTTGATGTTGTACCAACAAGTGTATTGGAAGCAAGGAAAAATTCCAACGAATATGAAGACTATGGTGTTTATTTCAACGAATGTAGTGATAATTTATGGCAAAATGGTTTGAGTTTCGATAACGCTGAAGCGTTCGATGAATGGTTCTTTTACGAATGGGAAACTGAATTGTATGGAATTAGAAATTGTGTACAACAAAGTATTTATTTAAATGAAATGGCCAAGTTTCAAAATAACCAATCTGGTACTTGAAATAATGTGGACTGAACATTTTTGTGAATAAAAGTGATTTTTAACTGCATTTTTAATAATAAAATCCACTCATTCACAATTAAAGTTTTAATCTTTCTTGAGAATAAAAAATTTAATATTTGCTTCCTATTTTGGCTGCAAATGTAGTTGTGCTCAATAAACACTATTTCATCTAACGGCTGAAAACGGAGCTATTATAGTTTGTAGGAGAAAATTCTTATGGGTTGGTGGCGTAACTGCATGGATTAGCGTAACTGACAGCTCTCACCAGAAGTCCACGCTACCTCATTTGACAGTCTCTATGAGCCGGACGGCTGGAGCCTGGAATAGCTGATTAACGTGAGCAGTAATTCGTTAGAGAAGGTTTTTAAAGCAAATATTTGGATTTCTCGTTCACCGCTATTATCGTTCTAAAGTAAATAAATGAATTTCACCCTCCATTGATTTTTGGCATTACAGTTGTCGTCCACCTCATATGGTGACGCTACGATCTCAATGGTTAATATGGTAGAAGATATAATGAATTATTTGAAACAGGATAAGGGTATTAAGAAAGTAACAGTTCATATTTATTTATTTTCAAGATATCTACAGACAGTAGATAAGATAAAAGTAGCTATACATAATTTTAACAAAATTTATTTTCAATGATTCTTTTTTTCAAGTACAACTAAAAACATAGCTTATTGCTGTAATCATTGACTCATTTTTTTTAGTTACTATATGTTTGAAAACTCAACCTAATAATTATAAATTCAACTTTTTGATTATGTTGCTAGAACCCGAAATTGAGGCAAGTAAAATAAAAAGGTTTTTTTTGCTGTCAGGAAATTTTTAGTTCGGTTCTTAGGTGAAAAAAAAATGAGTGTGAAATTTATGGGGAATCTTTGAGAAACATTAGAGACTTTTAGTCTTGAATTTGTCACGTATCCGTATACGTAACAAACTGCGCATGTGTAGACCCGTTACGTCTCAGCCGATACGATGCGTTGAACGTATTGTTACGTACCCTACTCCGTATACTTAAACGTATCCGTATCCCGACCAAAGTCAGTGCTATATTATATCATCTTCCTCGTCTAGCAGCAATGGATTATTTAATATCGCCCCCTTTTACGTTTTACAGAAATATAAAAAGGTAAAATAAAAAAACTTTGAGGTTATACAATTGAAACAGAACGAAGCGATACGTCTTCTGCTAAAAAGGCTTTCTTTACAATTTCTTTACCTACGTCAACGTAACTCCAATAGGGCATGTCCACGTGACGTCACAAACTATTTTGACAAGACTTAGGTGGTAAAACAATAAACAAAGCGTTCAGAACACGTGGTACTTAATAGTGAGGTTATGCTGATTTATAATGGTAGATCGTGTTTGATTTTAGTTGATTTTGCTTCAGTGTACTTTTAAAGTTATTTTAATTGTTGAGCTTGCATATTTAATAATATATAATATGGGTTAATACTTGTTTGTTGTTTGATAATTTTTCATCATGTCTATTGTTTATTGTTTTACCATCCAAGTATTGTCAATGTCATCTGTCGTGGACATGCCCTATACGGATACGTGTAAAAACTTATGACCAGCTAAAAGTGTCTATTAAGCGATTTTTAGCGAATTACTGGTTATAATTTAGCGGTTATTTGCGGTAACAAGCGGTTATTCAGTCGCTAAAATAAAGCGGTTACGATATTGGTTGTAAATGTAATCTCACTAATCACCCATCTCAAGAAGAGCAGCTGATCCTTTATACTTCAAGCATTTAACTTTCGTATTTATTACCAGATCCAATGTTACATCCACAACTAAAAAACCAGAAACTTGATAGAATCAGATGGTACACTATAACAGAATGCGTCACTGACATGTCGGCCATGTAAAGGACATGTTATAGTTAGTTTGTTAGGTTAGGTCTTTTTCAGTAAATTACAATGGCCTGCTATCTTTTAGACCAGATAGCACACTACATATTAAAGACGTTCAGTTCATGTCTTACTATGGTCCAAACGTCCTGGTACGTAAAACGGACTTTTTAAGGCGTTCTTATGACAAGTTTAAAACGCCGTACATTAGGTATGATAAAAGGTAATTTTAAGTGAGTTGGTACGATCGCTTGAATTCTTCTTTCATACTTTGACACAGGACTTTCACGTCTGGGTTATTCTTAGTCTGTTTTGTGGCCTTAGCTGCCTTGCCTATTTAGTTAAGCGCTGGAGTGCAAGTGGCAAAAATTGAGCGGCATTAAATTTTCATCACCACTAACTCGCTAAAATTGACCTAAAAACAAGCTAAAAGGAAAAAAATATGGTAGGTTTATTTAATTCATTTAACAATGTAAATTATTGGATATTTCTCAATTTCGAGTTCTAATTTCATTATACACTTTTTAAAATTTCGATATAATCGATATAACAGTTATTTTTCTTACTATACATGATTTTATTTTAATATTTTATAAACTTTGCAAAAATCACTATAAAATAAAGTTTAAAATTAATTCCTCGCGGCACCTATCACTTTTAAGTCTCGCAAAAAAAACTTGCACTAAAGTTTTTTTCATGGACATGTATAAGAGATACGCGACATCAAGAATCTTTAGTGTGTAAAGAACATTTTTAGCATGACATCAAATATTAGCATCTGATATATACTATCATTTCCCAAATAAGCGGTGCAGCTTTAACCGAATATAAAACAAATCAAATGCATTAAAAAATAAACTTTTTTTCAAAAAATATGCTTGAGAAAATTCTCGGCATCCAATTCTAAAAACATATCAATCTTACTAGCGTAAAAATCAATTGAACATACTCAAAATTCTTACACCTATAACCTCATTTAAAAACCAGGAGGAGTAATTTGAATTTAAGTTGGTAATCCTGTAGACCTCTGATTGGTCAGATTCCGCCCAGTTTCACACAACACTTTTTAATATTGACATCAGCTGATAATTTTCATTTTTGATAGTTCTAACAGATACTTGATTTGTCATCGCATCCGCTCTTGTTATTTTATCATTTTTACTTAGTTTCGTTGAAACTGTTCCTTTGAAAACTTCCGTAAGCATTTGTATTAAATATGTGCAATTATGGATCCTTCTACTTCGAGTACCAGCTCCTCGCTTAGTCCGGTAAAACAATATAAATGGTGAGCTTATAGGTTATTTAGGACCGTCAAAAATCAAATACACTATATTATATCTACAATTTCTCAAGCAATTGGTGAGATTATTAATTTTATATTAACATGGTATTGAATGCTCATCATTTTCCCTTAAGGAGTAGTAGAGTCAACGGTTCATTAACTATTAAAAGAATACCGAGGTATAGGAACAAAATACAGTGCAGCAAATATTAGTGGAATACCAAGACTTATGAAAAATTGTGATAAGTGAATTTAAAATGCTGTTCGAAGAACAAAAATGAGTTATCTATATTGGATAAAATTTTGCAAGCTTTGTAGCATTGTATTTTTGCATAATATGGTAAGATATACTCAAAGGTTATAAGTTATCGAAGGTTTAAAAAATATATAAAGGAATGGGTTTTATGAAAGTATACTGACAATTATAAAATAATTTAGAAAACTAATTCATTGACTTCCTTTTTATTGCATTCAGTTATTTGCTAATTAAAAACAGCTATATTAGAGTGATGTCTATGTTCTAATCTATACGAAACAGGACAAAGTTTTACATGTCACAGTACTAGACAGACGAGAAATCGACTTATGACTATGCGTTGCTGATTTCTTCATCAATCAAGGCATATTTAATAGATTTGGAACACGACTGTTGACTACTTTTTCGAAACACACCCTTTAGTAACTAATCTGGTAACTTTTAGTGGTGTGAGTCAGGCTTTTCAAATTACTCCTCCTGGTTATTAAATGCAACACAAAACTAAACTATCCTCATTAATTCAAAAATTAATTGAAAACCAAAACACGCCTACTGGTATCCCATCAGTAAGAAGGATAAAAAACTGTGAACAACAATTCTAGTGGGAAAACTAAATGAATAATAAAATGTGCAATATTAGTATCTATCCTCTGTACAACAAGTGCGGAAAGTTATACTTTTCCCAGGATCGCAGAAATTTAAAGCACACAGTGAGTAGCGTATTCGACTATTTTACACTATCCCGGTGCAAACTCGAAACTTCATGCAAGTGCAATGTGCTTAACGTTTGAAGAGTGGGTAAACATACAACACGGCTCCACCCACTGCGCATGACTCAAGACTTTGCCAAATTTAGAAGTACCATAACAATATTGAAATAAATATGTAAATATCAAAAATATAAAACTAAAAAAAACAAGAAAACCCAGGCCCAAACCCGGTTGATCAATAGAAATATCAGAAAATAAGGAATAAAAAACTAAAAAAGAACAAAAAAACCCAGCACCTAACCGGTTTTCGAAAGTACGACCTCTGAGTTGTAAGATCAATACCCTACCAACTGCGCTAATCAGCTCACATTCAGTCACATCGTTAAAGGTTAAAGGCTGCTTGGACGCATGCGCACCTCAACTACTAAAATATGACGTGGTGGGTGGAGCCGTGTTGTATGTTTACCCGCTCCTAACGTTTGGACTGGATACGTGATTAATCATTGAAAATATTAGGTTATGTTTAGGTGCATTGCTAAAAACTTAAGTTTTCAAAAACCTCGAGCTCTGCATTCGTGCCACATATCCGATGCAGTGGTGTAGTGCTGCACTGCACTGTAAAAGGTCGAGCTAGCAGCGATAGCTCAGCTCTGTTCAAAGCGAGCGCTTAAAAAGATTAGGTACGAAAAAACAGAGCAACAGTGACTAATGGAAGTGGAAGTCTTATATTTTCCCATGAAAGCGATTTATAAATACACTAAAAATTCTTGGTGACATATGTGTGACCTCTTATACACACCCATTATTTTTTTACATTATATATTTTAAAAAATTCGTTCATATAGTTAAGTGTGTAGTAGCTTTTAGAATATAACATTGTTGCAAAAACTAACTAATTACAATATTTCATAACGAACGCCCAAAAATATTTTTTAAAAAAGAAAGCACTTAAAAATGTACCAATAATTATTGTTATTTAAATTTTCGAGAAATATTACACTTTTTGTTGCAGCATTTCTTTTTAAATAGTTGATGTGTAGTTGATTGAATGCGTGATATATCCTAAGTGAATGTTGAAAGACGATCCAAGTTTCTGAAACAAACATTTTTCTTGATATTTTGAAAGTTGTTGATTGAACAAGCAACACTATATAAATACCACAGTATACCAATGGTATACTGTGACTATACGCGAACCCATAACGCGAACGAAACCTGGCAGTCGGCCAGAGAAATAGTGAACTTCTGTCAAGAACAATGCAAATGGTCAGTAGCTACACTGCTCGCGTACGTCAATATGTGCTGCTTGAACCTTCGTAACATGTTAAAATACAACTATTCTACTGTTCTTCGAATGTCCTTCCACATGTCGACCAGTAGCGAAAACTTTTAGATCCTCGTGTGGGATGGTCCCGTAGAAATATTTGTTAATTGTTAGCAAATCAAAGCGGTTATGAATAGTTTAAATAACTATTAACCCAATAATTAAGGTATTAAAATGGGGTCTAAATATACCTACGCTGCTACAATATCAGTAATAAATCGTCCAACAGATGAAATTGGATGAGTAAATGAGAACAACTAGCCAACTCTGCTGAAAAAGAAGCAGCACTACAGAGCGCTGCTAACTGATGTCACTGAACGTGACTGAACTATAATCATGGTATTGTATTGGTATTTCAAATAAGATTGTAGCGCTACCGGCGGCGGGCAGATGAATTACCTTTTAACACATTGATTTATGACCCTACTTCCGAGTCTCATCAAGTGGGTTGAGAACTCAAAATTACAGAAAGGAACATTAAAATTATGCAAATGTTTTGTTCTTGCAAAAGTAGTAGCTGGTATGTAGAAATAATACCCTTCTTGGTGTGCGTCATCGATTGTTAATGTCTTTCTAACACTTTACGTAGGAAGAAATGGAAAAAAAGGCAGGTATGTGATTAATCCTAATCAAAATATCACAATAATAAACCGTTCAAATGTATTACAAACGTTAACCCTAATCTTTGACTTACAAAAATTTGATTGGTTGATGTTTAGATTATGCTCAAGCTCAACCTATCAATCGAGAGTTTAAAATACTATGAAGGCGTTACTTTCATAGCGGCAATAAGTCTTACGTCTTTTTCTACTGTCTCACTGACAGTTCTTGACAGGTCTGTACTTTGTTGTTTACGGTCAATTATTATTTATGAGAAGTGAATATTAATCTTATTGTTTTATTTATATGAATAATACAAAAATATGCCAAGATACACGGAAAAACATCAGTATTTTGAAAGTTCTCAAGTATTTTCAGTTAGAAAAAGAAGCTGGTAATTATTAATCGCATAGCCTTTTCGAATTTGGCTAAATACAATCCTGATGATCTTATTTATCAAATTTAAGGTTAGCTATATGTCAAAATAGCAAATAAAATAAACGACATGCCGAAAATCCGGATATACGACACAATCGATGACGCACACCAAGAAGGGTATTATTTTAACTATAGTCGATTACTTTATACAATTTCCATTTTCCTCGGAAAATATATGGAAAGTTAACTTCTTTCCAGTGTCTTTTTTGGCTCAGGAATAAATAAAATATAACAATAACAAATGATACAAAAATATGAAGTAAAAACGGTTTAAAGAAATGTACCAAACTAATAAAATTCAATTCAGACCATACGAAAGTGCGGTTAGAAAACAGAAACTAGTTTACATTAGAGCCACCAGAGTGCGTATTGCTTTCTCGGTAATATTTACCTCTAACTGCTACGAGGACGGATTGTGTCCCTTAGATATGGAATTGTTGGTTTGCCGAGGCGATGAAGCTGTCATCGTAGAACAGAATAGTAACCTGGTCTCTTCGGTCGGCGAATTATCCAGGGGTGGAGGTGGCGGACAGATATACAGGGGCACTTCACTAACATTATCACCACAAACTTTCAATTTATTCGAATCCGTCGTCGGCATATCGTTACACGACTGTTTTTCTTTCAAAATATCGTCCAATAGAAATAGTTGCGATTTTAATAATCGCGTTCGTTCTAATTCTTGTTGATACGTCGATTGGTTTTTAGACGTTGATTTTTGACTCGACGTTCTACGATTGGCTGGAGGAGAAGATAATCTTTTGTTCGGGCTGTAGTCGCTACCGAATCCCACTTCTGATCCTGACATGTTATCGGATATTAGACGTTCGCTTTCGGGATCTGCGTTTCGATTGCTGCTGCCCTCCGATTTCTTTAGAATCGATTTTGAACGACGATGAAGTTCCAGTTGAGGACTTGTACGGCTGTCGATGGAGTCCACTGAAAGAGATGATTTACTTCCGCTGTTTTTTCCTAAAAATCACAAAAAATAGTTAGGGGAGAGTTGGGCAAAACAGGATAGTCGGATAAAACGGGATACCAGCCAATATTTAAAAACAAGCAAAGCCATATCTGGCAACCAGGGGTGTAATTCGGTAAAAATAACGTTTGTTTAAATATAGTAGGCGATTTTTCCGCTTAATTCGTGTTCTGTGGTGAGTGGCAGGTGGCAGTTTAAAAAAGTGTGGTTATGCTATTTAGTTTTATCAGCAGGTTAATTGTGATTTTTTAGTTTAAAAAGGTAAAATAAATGGCAGTAAGTATTTTCCAAGATTCTGTAAATATTCAACTATATTTTGTTGAATTTGTGAATATACTATTTTTCATAAATATAACTACGGTTCAATATAAACACAAAAATAAATTGATGACCTACAGCCATAACCATAATACCCGCCACAAAAAAAGTATTCAATTACCAGTCATGCACAAGTCAGTCGGTCAAAGGAGTTACCATTTTCTAGGCCCAAAACTTTTCAGGGATCTGCCAGAAGCACTAAAATGTGAACCAAACCTTAGAAAGTTTAAGAATAGACTCAAACTGCGTATGTCCAACATACTTCCCGTAAAAAAATACACGATATAATTGAAAATTAAATGAAACAATTATCCTTGCGATTATCATACAGAGCTCACCTCTAGTCATCTCAAACTACATAACTTTTCCGCTATTCCAAATTCTTTCAATTCTTGAGTTTTATCCGGTGACAGTTATATACTCTAATGTATTTTTTGTCTTTTCATATTGTGTTATACCATGTTACTTGAAATATTTTACATTTTTTATACTTATATATTTTATATTTTTTATACTTACATATTTTATTTTGTATATATTCAATCTTTAAATATCTCGTACATAGTACATAATTACTGATTCACCTATATGCATTCTCACACACAAGCAGAGTGTTCTGCTTTGTAAGTATACTTTCAATTTGAATCATATTTATATAGATAATCCTATAACGATGTACCTATATTATTATCCCTATACTACTTATCTCTCATACTCATACACATTACTCTTATACTATGTCTTATTTAGTTGTATATCTTCTGTATCTTATTTTATATTGTATAAACCTCATATAGAATTAAATTGCCTATCACGCACAAGCTGTATCTACATCAGCTTCTGTGATTATTTCTGTTTATTCATAAAATATTGGTATGCATTGTAAAAAAAAAACTTTCTATTATTACTGAATAAACATTATTATTATTATTATTATATGATAACTAGTTTATTTCAAAAACATTTTAACAAAACATTTTGAAACGTGCAGTCGGGCAAAATGGGATACCAAGTTTTGTCCAACCAAAAACGGGAAAGATTTTATACAGGATTTGAAATTTCACTTTTTCACAGGCCTGCTACAAGATGGGAAAGTATAAGAGACAACCGATCACCAGGCGGTGGAAGAGGTTGTCGAAGAAAGAATGGGTTACCTTAAGGCTTCGAAACAATATTTGATGTACCTCGGACAACTATTGAAGCCCGGGTAAATAAGATGAAAAATGGGTCTCTCGAACCATTAGATGCAGCAAAAAAAGGTCTAGGGCGTCACAGACCGGTTTTCTCTGCTGAGCAAGAAGAAGAGTAACTGCAACACATTTTGTCTATTATTATTTTTGTCTAAACTAAATTTTGAAGAAAAAGGGAAAGTAGGGATTAAGAAATGAAAAAATAAAAAATGTACCACTAAGGTAAGAAAAAAGAAAATAAAAATAAGGACAGCAGTTCAGAAGATGAGGAGGATGACGAAGAAGCTTGCATTTATTGTACAGAGCTGTATTCTAAATCTAAGGCGAGCGACGGTTGGGTAATGTGGCCGGACTGTTGACTTTGGGCTCACGAAGCTTGTGCTGGGGTGGAGAACGATGGTGAGCCGTACTCATCCGATTTTTGTCGGTGTTAAACTGTTAATTTGTTTTTTATATAAAAATAAAATGCATAATGTGTTCGGTTTTCAAGTTCAATAAATATATTTTACTTTAATATCTTTTCTATTCATATTTAAATACCATACCATTTTACCCGACAAACGGGATACTTTTTTAAAAAATATGACTTTTTCCATAGTATCGTCGAGATATTTAGAAATAACCATACTTAAACATGGAAAGGGGTCAATGAAAATGATACAGTCAAAAAACCGTAGATATTCATAGCTTGGTTATAGAGTGTCGGGTCAAAAAACGTTAGCTATCCCGTTTTGTCCAACTCTTCCCTAGTCAGTTAAATGTAGGTACTAGCTAACCATAGTTTATATGAAAATTTGGTCGCCATTTTTAATCCCGCCAACAAATGATCATTATTTGATAGCTCACCTGATTTTAGAGTTAAATTTTGAAGACCAAACAAATGCTGGTTAATAATACGAGTTGCTGACGCTAAACCTCTAGAAGACATAAAAGACGGTCTCTTCTTTCTCTCCAAACTTTCTTGAGAATCGTTATCCAGATGGTCTCCCCTTTCTCCAAATCTCGTTCGTGGTCGACCCTTATGAAAACATTAAATACGGTTAAACTTCCATTAAAATATAAACAAAATCTTCCTACCTGAAATCTAGTTTTTCTGTTCTTTGAATGCGGTGAATCGTTCAAACTAACTCTACTTCCTCTTTCCAGCAAACCGAATCCCTTAAAGCTTCCATCCATCGGAGAAGTTCCCAAGCTTCTCAAAGCAGTATCACCAGAAGCGGATTTTTTCACTCCTCCACTTCTTATAATTCCAGTCGATATAACAGGGCTGTTATCTCCACTTTTATCCAATGGATTGACGTATAAGTTACTGTCGATAATATTGGCATCTACTATGTCGCTTGTCAGATCGCCTTGCGAGTTGAAGGGGTGCGTCGTGCAACTTGCGAATGTATCCGAACTATCCATACTATTAAGATCGATGCTATTAACGGTGTTTTTCTGTTCCACATCCAATTCGGGAAAGCCAAAGTGATTAAGGATCTGTTCGGATTCTTTGATAAGTCGCATTTCCAGGCAAACTGGATTTCTGAAATCGCTTGTGGTCAAGGGCATTAAGTTTTCGGCATCGACGAACTCCCTAAAGTTCTGTGGAAGTAATGTCAAATTAATTCACCTACTAGATATTTTCAAATCGATTAAAATATTATAAGAAGTTCAAAAAATGTTGGTTCATAATTTAGAACAGTGTAACATGGCGCAGTCAATCAACAAAATATGATTTTTGTGAAAAGAATCACCGCCTACGTAATATTTCTTTATTGGCAGCTTCAAAAAGCATGTATAACCAACTTTTTATGAAATTTCTTTGTTGTTTTTTTTTGATAGCAGACGCTGTCTGTCATAAATTCATTATAATAAACGTTAACCTTATTTTTATTTACAGGTAAAATACTTCTGAATATTAATAATGTTTTCGTAGATTTATAACCTTTTTTCCGCAGTTCATACTGTTTATTTCATCAAACATTCGACGTTGACGAGACCTATTTATTGAATTTTACTCGAAGTAAAACTTTCTTACGGAGACAATCGACCAAAAACCTTATTAATATTAAAAGCAATATGGATTTTTACATAAATTGTTCAGAAACTACCTTTGAACGATACAACAAAAATGATAAACAACTTAATGGACTAGTGAGATTGGTGTATTACTGGTTGCGTTTTATAGTTCGCTGCATTTACTTCAGCGCAGTATGGCATACGTTGCGAATTTTTACTACGAGCCGCCACTGATTAAATTTCTAGTGTAGTACTTCCAGTATTTTCCTAACCAATTTTTCTTCTATGTAGAAGTGCAGATCTCACTATTCTTCTTTAAAAATAAGCTCAAATGAAACGGCTCAGTTTTAGCATTGATTTTATAATCAATGGTTTTAGGCAATACATGACCGTATTTAAAATTATTCTGTTGCATTTATCATGATAATTTCGAACAACTTGTATATATGAAACCCTTCAATTAGATATGAAAATTGCACACTAATATATAAATTTAAAGTTTCTTAGTGTGACTGGGACTTGAATAAGGTAAAATTCATCGCTAAATTGCATTTTCTAAAAATGTAACGTGCACTGAAACGTGTGCTTCTAAAAGATAAGAAAGTTTATGAAAAATAGTGTTTGCACTAAACGAAGCGTGGATAGAATTTATATTTTAAACGAGATATCTTTCTGGGACGATAAATACAAGTTATTAAATCAAAATGTGTTGGCTGTTTGTTACACCAAACAATATCTGTTTGAATTAAAAAAGTCTAGTACAGTATTAACCTTGAAAAAGTAAGTATTTTTAACCATTGTGAGTATACTGGGTGTAGCGGAATATGGGGTAAAACCAATTTTTTAAATGCTATAATATAAAACTATAATATAAAAAGATCAGTCCATATAGTTTGCAATAATACAGGGTTACTCAAAAAAATATACATATTTAAAAATAGTTATTTGTTTAACTAGGCAGCAAAGTAGTAGATTGACTGCCGAGGCTGAATTCATAGCCGAGCGTAGCGAGGCTAGGCTTCAGCTAAGGCAGTCAATCTACTTTGCTGCCGAGTTGAACATATAATTTTTTCTCCGATTGTTCATAATGATTTAGGAGGATATTGTATTTGCAAATTATCTGAGGAAAGAAAAGGTGGCCTATTCGTTCAAAATTGTAGTAATTTCACCATCAATGTTAATAAAAGCTAAACATATGTTTTTAAATTATTGTTAAAAGTGTTATGTAATAATTGCTAATAAATGTTTACGTCAAATGTTTTATTCCAATTGAGTATAATCACTTTGCTGCCTAGGCAGGAAAAGTAATACTTTGCTGATTGATATGTGTCAGCAAAATTAATATTTGCTGCCAATCGGAGAAAAAATCTATTTACAGTGACCTAAATTTCTAGAGAAAAACAGCATTTTCTGCAAATGGTAGTAATAAATTAGAAATAAATGGAGAATGTATAGATAATACAAATTTTATAACCTGTTAATCTATACAGGGAGCAAAAAAGCAAAATATTCATTAACATTTCTTAAATAAACATTTAAATAGTTTGTTTGTTAAAATGTCCAAACACTATTTTTCTGGATATCGTGCAAAAAAGGTATGTGACAAAAAAGAAGCATGCTAAAAATTGTATTCAACTAATGTGCAATAAACCTTTGCATAATATAACTTCGGTAAAAATGTCAGGTTGATTTGTTTGACGTATTATGGGGGGTAGTTCGTCTTTGTGCTGACATCCTGTATGATAATCTCAAATTAAAATTAACTATTTTATCATTTAAAAGCTGGTATAAGTATTGGAAGTGCTTAAATATTATTCAGGATAATTTTCTTTATTTAATTAGTGAGCAAACCTGACTTGAATATTTTAAGACAGTGTAGATTTTAAAAGAATGAGTCTATAGTCAAAAGCGCCCTTATCGTGCGGGTTTCAAGGTCACTAATCATATGTATCAAATCAGAAGGCACAGAGGTTACCAAAATGTGAGATTACAAATATACACGGAGAATATAATGATAGTTGATGTTTCCTGCACACTGGTTGACGAATTTCCACTTTATCATTCATTATCGAAATAATCTAACCTTTTTTTTTGCTTGAGGATGGAAAATACCGGAAAAGTGCTTCTTATTATTCATATTCTCCCTTTGAATTGTCAAAGTCACAAAACTGACATTTAAATAAAAACTTCGCTGGTGAAAGACTTTTTAGAATCGCTGAAAACATACATATCCTTTTTTCTCCCGTCAAAATTGCATAAGTCTGTATATTTTATCTTACGGATTTTATGTTGAAGTTATTATCAAAGGCAATAAAAGAAAACAAAAACTGTGAGTATGTCTCTGTTGAATCATATGACCCGCATGATAACTGCATTTAACTATATGTACTAGCATAGCTTTTGTCTGGGAATATTTTCAAATCACTGCCTATTACTTTTACTGGTAAATACTGGGTGTTCCAAAAATTCCTGACTCATTTTCA
>CAJUYH010006753.1:0-19246 GCA_910591685.1 Galerucella tenella
AAGTTAAGGGCAAGGTGGAAAGCAATAGTTCAGATCTGTTTAAAGCGAGCACTTAAGAAAAATATGCGAAAGTATTTAAGTGAACAGAGCGCTCGAGCAAATTTCGTAGAAATAACACAACAAATGACGCATTTCCCTCTCCAGAGAGTGTATGGAGAGGAAGTATTCTGTTCTCTCTTGGACATATAAAATTTCATGTATAAGTGCACACTGTTGCTCCTTTATGAGAATATAAATATTTGCCGAACCTGTATATATTTTTATACAGTGTGGAAACCACTTATGGAATAAAATTCTTTATGTCATTATTTTAGAAAATTATAAAAAATGCCGAGACACGTCAACTTTTGAATTGAGCTGTGCGTTATTTAAACATAAATTTAAATGTACAGGATGATTCACGCAAGTATGCCATAGTCGGTGTTGTTTTTTTTTATTAATGAAACACCCTGTATATTTGCATATTTTTGAAATCCTCTTAATGAACCGATTCCAACAAACTAAATAATGTATGGTCAATTATGAATTATACAGGGTGAAATTTTAAAATTAATAATTTATTACACTTGAAATATTGGTGCTTTTTTAAATTAGCTAAATATGTATTTATCAAAAATTTAAAATAACTAATTATTGGACGTATTTTGTATATTAAACAAAACCTGCTACGCCCATGAATTTTACATAAATACCTGAAAATTGCCTAAAAACGCCAATAATTAGACAAAATCGGTAAATAATGTGGATTGTTTTAAATCGGTAAATAATGTGGATTCTTTTCTATTCTGTCAGTTGTTGATGTGTTGACAGTTTATACTGAAAAAGTAAAATCTTTGTCAAACACTTTTTCCTTGTCGACATAACAATGAAATATTTAACTGAGACTCACCGAATTGAGATAGTGATAATGATAATCGGTTACGGGGATAACTGCAGAAGTCAAGTTGAAGTGGCAAACATATTTAATCACAGGTATCCCGAATTGCCTAATATTTCACAAAGTACTGTGTCTAAAGTTCATGCACAATTCAGAGAACTTGGACATGTCAAACCATTGAAAAGAAAACCAAACTGCGTTGAAGATGATGTGAAAGTGGATATTTTGTTAGGTGTCGAAGAGAATCCAACTTCAAGTACACGTCAAATTGCCCGTGAAAATAATGTTAGTCATACAACTGTTCTAAGATATCTTCATAAAGAAAAACTTCATCCCTACAAATTAACTTTTGTGCAGGAGTTAACAGAAGACGATCCAGATCGTAGAATGGGTTTCTGCGAAAGATTGATGAATAAGATGAACAGAAATGAGATAGCTCTTGGTACCATTCTTTTTTCTGACGAATCAACATTCACATTGAATGGAGAGGTAAACCGACAGAACTGTAGATATTGGTCAGCAGAGAATCCTAATTGGATGTGTGAGACACATACCCAGAACCCTCAAAATGTGAACGTTTGGGCCGGTATCATAGGCGACCATATTATTGGTCCTATATTTATAGATGGAAATTTGACAGCTGGAAAATATTTAAATATGCTTAGAAATGAAGTTATTCCTGCGTTGTCAAACTTATATCCCAACGCAATAGATCCTAGCTTACCGAATGAAAATGTTTGGTTCCAGCAAGACGGGGCAACACGCCATTATGCTTTAATGGTAAGAACTTATTTAGATGGAATCTTCCCCAAATAATGGATTGGACGAAGAGGTACTATTGAGTGGCCAGCTAGAGGAGTTCTATAGGAGACTGTGCTATTGCCAACAACTAGGTGGAGAACATTTTGAGCATTTATTTTAATGTATTAAAATCAAATACATCAGGTATTTTATGTATGTGCTTAATAACTGTTAAATAAAAATTTCACCCTGTATAATTTACATAATTTACCATACATTATTTGGTTTGGAATCGGTTCATTAAGAGGATTTTAAAAATATGCAAATATACAGGGTGTTTCATTAAAAAAAACAACACCGACTACGGCATACTTGCGTGAATCACACTGTACATTTACATTTATGTTTACATAACGCACAACTCAATTCAAAAGTTGACGTGTCTCGGCATTTTTTATAATTTTCTAAAATAATGACATGAATTTTATTCCATAAGTGGTTTCCACACTGTATCTACAGTGCTATTCAAAAGTCCCCTTTCCCCCTCGTATCTTTTGAACGGCTACACTTACAAATAAAATTTTGAGGGTGAAAATAATGTGTTGTAAACTTCTCTACGAATGGTAACAGGTGACGTAATAGTAATAGATGACGTCACAGTGCCACTCTGGCCAATAATTTTAAATAGGACCTTATGGCAAGTGATATCTCGTTTGTAAAGCATTGACATTGGCTCCATAGCCATATTAATTTTGTTTGGGTTTAAACTAATTTTGACGGATAAAATAAATAAATACCAAAAGTATTGAAATTATTTTTTTAAATTTAATTAATCAAATATTAACAATGTATTTTTATAGCAAGTGTTCGAAATGACAGTAATACATCCTATTAGTAAACTCTTGTCGTACTTGTTCGAATGTGTCAGCTGAAATTGCATTGCATTCTTCAATAATTCTTTCTTTAAAAACGCCAATGCTATCTGGTGCCGTAGTATAAAGCTTGGATTTCAAGTACCCCTACAGAAAAAAATCTAATGGTGTCAGATCTGGTGACCGAGGTGGCCATTCTATAGGACCTCGCCGGCCGATCCATCTACCTAGATATTCTTCATCCAGGTAACGTCTTACTGCACCATAATAATGTGCAGCAGCACCATTTTGTTGAAATGTTATTTCCAGATGGCCGAATTCATCTGGATTATCTTCCAGAATTTCAAGAATTAACGGCCCAATTGCATTTTGTAACATCTCCAAATACTGCTTAAATTTGAATTTAGGAAAACAGAACCAACTATGTGGTTTCCCAAAATACCTGCCCAAACATTGACTTTTTCTGGAAATTGGGTATGTTGTTCACGAAAGGTGTGAGGATTTGTGTCACTCCAATACCTTACATTTTGTGTATTCACATTTCCATTTCACTAAAACAAATTGTTTTTGTGTAATGTGGGTGTGAGTCTTCTGTCGGGGTCGTCATCCGAAAGGTGGTGCACCATTTTTAACTTGTATGGATGAAATTTATTTTTAGCCAACACTCTCTGTAGGTACTGTACTTTTACTTACTTCACAGATAGACGCAACTTTAGTTGAAGAGGAAGTAGGGTTTACTACCATTTCAGCAACTATATCAATTTTTTTATCATCACTAAATGTTGGTCGACCAGATCGTTTGGCATCTTGAACACTACCTGTTGCTTCAAACTTGTGAAGAAGTTCCCTCAAACAAGTTCTCGAGATAGGGCGATCTGGGTATCTCCCATTAAATAAACGTTCCGCTTCATGGAGATTATTTCTAGATTCACCAATTATTAAGATAGCTGCTACTTTGTCGGCTTGAGTACGTACCATTTTGCCTATGTAAACTCTTAAACGTCTCGTTAAACAATAATAAAATTAAGCTATTCAGAAAAACGTTGTAAAGCAACAAATACTATTAAATTAAAAACGTCAATTTTTTTGACAACTAACCAGAGGCGGACTGCAAAATCTTCAATATTTAAATGTGAAATAATAATTTTGGTATTTATTTAATTTATCCGTCAAAATTAGTTTAAACCCAAACAAAATTAATATGGCTATGTAACCAATGTCAATGCCTTTCAAAGGAGATATCACTTGCCATAAGGTCCTATTTAAAATTATTGGGCAGAGTGGCACTGTGTCGTCATCTATTACTATTACGTCACCTGTTACCATTCGTAGAGAAGTTTACAACACTTTATTTTCACCCTCCAAATTTTATTAATGTAAGTGTAGCCGTTCAAAAGATACGAGGGGGGAGGGGACTTTTGAATAGCACTGTATATAAAATGCTTATGATACACATATGTTATTTTAGAAATTGGTCCCATTTATGTGATGAAGAGGATATTTCAATTCTTCTTAGTTGGTGCTTGCAAAAAAACAATGAAGAATCTGTAGAAATAATAATAAAATGTGCATCTCATATAAATCTGGAAAAACTCACGCTTGTGACAACAAAACATTTTTATAAAAATAAATTTATTAATTTAGGTTCAAAGGACATAGTAAAACCTTTAACCAAGCTTTTGAATAAAGTCAAGGAATGTAGCGTTGTAGAAGAATTATCAAAAAACGTTCTACTTTTATTTCTTCAGCGACCTACAGATGTCCTTACACAATTATATGAAGAATGTCTCAAGAACGGTTTTTATTCTCAAATATTGAAAGATGCTTTTAAAAGTTTAAAGGAAATTATCAAAATTAACAATATGGGAGTTACATTGTTACTTTCAGTTGCTAATAATACACCACCAAATGCTCAAAATGTTGATAATTATAAACAGTTGTTTGCTAGTCTTATAGAAGTTGATTATTTTAACAATGAGGATGTAGTGCTGAAGATTTTAAGTCCTTTAGTTAACAAATATGCTAGTGAAGCAAATCTGGAAAAGTTGGATCTTGTACTCCAAATGTTCCTGGTGAGTATTCAATTTTTATTTCTCTGTTGTGCAAGGGCTTCTACTCAATCACTTTTATCACTATTTTATAATATAATGTAAGACGCTTTAAAGCAATTTAGTCTCTTTCATTACTTTTTTTATTTAGGTATTCATCCAATTCGAGATCGATTTTGTATCTAAGTTACTGTAATTACTGGTACATTTGACATAAGCCAACAAGAGCCCCGAAAAATATGCTAGCTAAAAGAATGGTCATCACAATCGGCCGATCAGGAGCCAATATTAATGATTTTGTACTTCATTAATTGTAAACATAATCGAAATAATATGAACGAATGATTTTATCAATTTATTTATTTTAATGGTTGCATCAGTGTCAATTTGAGGATTATTATCCGATTTTCAGACAATTTCGCTAACCGTATAATTTTTGAATTGAATAGCTTTTCGAGTGTTTTGCAGAAAGTATAAAACTGCTATTGTATTGATTGTATTGGTGATTTTTATTATTGACTATGTTCGAAGACTTCTGTAATCTGTAGGCCACAATTGGCCCATTGTGCATCCTTCCGAGGTTCAGACTTCCTTCTGGCTCGTCATCCAGCCTACTTGTTTGAAGTAGGCGATAACATCGCCGGAAGTAAGCTCCCTCATGCTGGCTTGTGTTAGCCTGTACTCGCCGAATACGTAAAATCTAAATTGAGAGAGTGTCGGACATTCACAAAGAATGTGTTCGACAGTCTCATCTTCCTGTTCACATCCTCTACAGAGTGAAGTGTCAGACAGACCCAGTCTGTAGAGGTGTTTTCGTAGGTGGCAGTGGCCGGTCAGAATACCCGTGGTTCTGTCTGTTCATAGTCACGTATTTTTTGGCTACTTTGCTGTCCGGATACTGCAGCAGTTCCTTGGCAAGCCTGCAACCTTCTGCATCGTCCCATCTACCCTTAAACTTATCAAGGGAGTGTTCCTTTATTAGGTCAATCATAGCCGACGCCGACAGACCAATGAAAGTGCCAGGTCCCAAGAGTTTTTGGGAGGCTGCTTTCCTGGCTAGTGAGTCGGCAATGTGGTTACCTTTCGATTTACTGTGCCCCTTGATCCAGCCTAGAGTGACTTCGTTGTTGCTACAGGCTTCGATCAGGGACAGGTGACACTCCAGTACTAGGCCTGATGTGATACGTGGTCTGTTCAGGGCTAGTAGTGCTTGTCTACTATCCGTAAGGATGTGAATTTTATTACCTGTGTTTCTTTTGGTAATCTCTTTTGCGGCGATGTAGATAGCAGTGAGCTCTGTTTGAGGAACGCTGACATTACAGCCCATCGCCCATTTGATGTTTAGATTCAGAGATCTGGAGTAAATTGCACATCCTGAGCCCATATTGGTTTTAGAGCCATCCGTGAAGATGCGGAGTGCGCCTTTTTCTGATGTGTCTTGTGTGTTATATTTGATGTTTACCTTGTAGGGCCTGTGGAAGGCATATTGTGGTGAGATTGCGTCCGTATTTGCCTGCAGCAGTGGGACCTCATTGAGTGCCTCACGCCATAGGTAACGTCTTAATCTACCAGATCCTACGTCAGGTTGTATACCGGTAGAGCGTAAGCGTGTCATGGTCATCAAAATAACCTCCCTGATGTGTATGTCAAGGAGAGTGAGACCAAGAATCACCTCCATCGCTCTGGTTGGTGTGGTTCTCATGCCTCCTGTTGTATTGAGGCATGCTGTTCTCTGAATTTGATCCAGTTTACGGACGACTGTCAGCTGCTTTGCTTTAACTCCCCAGGCAATCGCGCCGTACGTTAGCATAGGTCTGATGATGGCAGTGTAGATCCAGGCAGTAACCCTGGGTGAAATTCCCCAGGTACGGCCGATGGATCTGCGACACTGTTCATAAGAGATGTATGCCTTTTTTACTCTGTTTTCTAGATGAGAGTTCCATGTTAACTTACTGTCAAATGTGACACCTGTTCGAAGACTTTTATTCAGACAACACGGTGCCAAAGATATAGTATTTACCCTTTTTGGTCATATATTCTGTATTCTGTTGGACAATTAGTCAGTTACTACCTACCTTTATATTGTATTTTTAAAGATTTGCTAGAAATTTATTCATCAAATATTATCTTTGTTAACAAGAATAACATATCGACGGTCTAATGTTAATATCCCGTAAGTGAAAAATCAATATTTTCCAGGAAAAGGATTTTTCTATTTCTTTTAATGTAATATGAGAATAAAAAATGGCTAAATGGAAAGATATTTTTATTATATTTATTACAAACTATAAAAAACAGGGTTTTTATCCAAAGTAGGTATTTTACTATTTTACGGCAGATACGGTATATTAGAACATGAAAAAAACAATCTTTGCAGATACGGGGTATTAGAATTAGACCGTCGATATTGTGAATACACATTATATTTGAAATAGGTAAATGGACTGGCTACTGGCTTTTTATATTAAAATACCACAAGATTTCCTTGAAATGTATTCCTCAAATACTATGTGTTATTAATAATAACAATAACATGTTGTGAATACACATTTTATTTAAAATAGGTGAATGGAATGGCTACTGGCTTTTTATCTGGACTTACCTTCTATGTTTTCAAACTGTATTTCTTCTAGTTTCAAAATATGATGCACCAATTCTATATTATTCGAAGGCCATTTTAATACAGTACAGGGTTATTCATTATAAATTACCCACCCCCTGTCATCGTTCTTATTGCTTTTAGAAAAAAAAGTCTTATACAGGGTGATTCATTAGTGCGATAAAGTCCTATATCTTGTAAATAGTTGAAGATATTTTAACGAAATTTTGACTCATTGTAGCCAGCCTAGAGGCTCATATTTTAAAATTAGTCGCCGTGCTAGATCAAAGTTATATTTTTTTAAATGAGACACCCTGTATTTTACTTCAAATTTGAATTCTGCTTGACTTCGCTATTACAATGATATAATATTGTAATGGGTTATACAGCGTATTTAAAAAAGTTCTGACCACTTGTTCCTGTAAATCGTAATGACTTCAACGCCCTGTATACTTTAAACTGCTTAATCTAAAATTAATCTTTCATAGCCATACGTCTGTGATAGTCGTCTAGTACTACAATTCAATCGAACTGATTCGATATCTAAGAAACCGTATACAGGGCGAGCTCAAACTCGAATACATTGGTTTCACAATTTTTTTAAATGGATCACCCTGTATTTTATAACGGTAAATAAAGGTTACTTTACTATACTTCAAAATTTATTGAGTATTTCCTATACCCAAACTAAATAGTTTTTGTGATATTTCTATTTTATTTTATTTTATTCAAATATCTTCAACTATTTACAAGATATTGGACATTATCGCACTAATGAATCACCCTGTATAAAAGTTGTTTAGTTACAGCTGCATTTTCTTGATATACTATCAAAAGTTCAGTAGCGTGCATATTTAAGGGGATAAAAATAATAATTTCTCTTTTTAAATGGGATACCCTCTACTTTGTCACATTTTTAGGATGGTCTTTTTTTCTGATTTCAAAAATATACAATATGCTACCCCTAGCTTGTACCGTTTTTGAGTTATTAAATGTTGAAAATCTTAGTTTCAGTGATTACTGTAAATATGAAAAATATAATTTATTAAAGTAAGCTAGGAAAATGACAACTAATAATAATAATAATAATAATAATCATCTTCATTCCAAATCATGTACATAAATGGCATAAAATGAAATGACGTCACTTCTAAAAAAGAGAAACAATGCTTAATTCTATAAATAGAGAAAAAGTACTTAAATACTTACATACTTAAATACTTACATCTTAAGGAAATCGTTTAGACTGTATGGTTCTGAGCTAATTAACAATTTTTTGACCTCTAGTTTAAATTGCTTTTGTGAACTTATTTCTTTAATTTTGTGTGGCAAAGCGTTGAACAATCTTAAAAACACATGTAGTGTGGGCATTTTTCAGTGAGTGCCAATCTATGTATCGGATACGAAATGTCCATTGTTCTGGTTCTATAACCATGGTTTATTTTAGTGTTGAAAATGTTTCTATGAAAAAGAACATTAGACTTTCAAATACATAGATTGCATAAACCGTCATTATTCCTGGGTTTTAAATACGCCTCTACAACTGGCCCTGTATTCCATTCTTGTTAATATCCTTATCATCCGCTTTTGACCCACAAAGACGTTCTGTGTCGCGCTGTCTTTCCCCCAAAAAATAATTCCATACCGTATTAATGACTCAAAATTTGCGCAGTATAGCATTCAGAGTGTTTTCTCCCCCATGTATCTACTAATGACTCTGATTCCATAACATATAGAGTTTAATTTTTGTACTAATGACATGACCAGTATAAATGTTCGTTAATATGAATTCCTAAAAACTTAATACCTCCTGAGAGTAATATTTCTTTATTATTTATTTTTACATTTTCAGGTTTCTCTTATGTTGATTGTTTGTTTTATCTTCATTCAAGATAAGTTTGTTTTTCATAAACATAACAACAGGAAAAAATGATTCGCTTTTATAAAGAGATCTTGTGAATTTTACTCCAAACTATTAAATTAGTGTCGTCGGCATAGTTAACAATATGGTGGTGGGACATTTCTGCTATTAAAGCTAGGTCGTTAATAAATAATATGAACAAAATTGGGTCCAAAATACTGCCCTGTGCTATACCTATGCTATTGACCAACAACTCTGATTTGTAATCTTTGCCCCTTTGCTTGTCTTCTATCATTTATATATGATGATATCCAATTTCTAACATTGCCTCTAACTCCGTATATTTCAAGTTTTGTTATCAGCATTTCCCTATTTAGACAATCATATGCCTTAGAAAGGTCTATAAATATTACACAAGCCACTTCACCTCCTTCAAGATATTCCATAATAAATTCGATAAACTGAAATATAGCCGTTTGTGTACATTTTCCTTTAATGAAACCATGTTGATATTTGGTAAGTAAATTGCCTTTTTTCATAAAATTCAGTAACCTTGAGCACATGGCTAATTCAAAGATTTTAGAAAATCCCGGTAGTAGACTTATAGGTCTATAGTTGTTCAGCATTTCAGGGTCTCCTTTTTTGTACAACGGCTTAATCAATACTATTTTAAGGCTATCAGGGAAAATGCCATATTCAAAAGAATTATTCATCAGATAACACAGGACATCCCGCAGCTCAAAAACGGATAATTTTACAATACTTGTAGGTATCTCGTCTATCCCAGAGCTATGCTTATTTTTGATTTTTTTGCTATTTCACAAATCTCTTGTGGTGTTACGGGTGTCAAAAACATGGACCTTCCATTTCTATTTACATTACAGGTAAACGGTATGTCGTTTATACTCTATTTCTTAATGTCTGACAGCACAGTAGCCTCATTAAATATTCAAATAGAAATTTATCTTTTACAGAGTGATCCTAAGAATTTTACAAGTAAATACTAAAATTCTAATGCAAAACAAGTAGTTGTCTGTATTGGTTATCTATACATCCCTGTTCCAGCTCAAAATACAATATGGTAATAAAACTGAAGAATGCCAGATAAACGATGAACATTGCGGCAGTTGCGGAGATTACGATATTAGTTCATTTTGCTTATTTAATTAGATTCGGTCGACATTTTCATAATTCAAATTTCTTGACAATGAATTAATGTATGTCAAGTAAAGTAAACATACCATTTATAGGAAATATAAAATTCAATCTATAGTATCATCATCTTCGCTGGCCATACAAGAATCATCCGAAGACTCGTCGAGAGAGATTACTATTGGTTCTATAGTTTGTTCTATGAGGTTAACTAAAACCCACATTTTCTCTTCCTCTTTAATTACATGATTCACAGCATCTCTCCAGTTCTCTTCAGTTATTGTTGTCAATGAGTACTTCATTAGTTCACGAATATCTTTCATTTTAAATGTTTTATTATGTCTAGCTACATAACCTTTCATTTGGGCCCATATTAACTCTATCGCATTTAATTCACAATGGTATGGCGGCAAACGAAGCACTGTTATCCCACGATTCTTGGCTATTTCATCGATAAAAAACTTTTTGAATTGTAGCTTGTGATCTGAAGCAACCTTTAAAAGTTCTTTTTTCAACATATCATCTTCAAATGGTATATCTTTTACGATTAACCAGTTTCTAATATCAGCTTTTCTCCAAGAGGTAGATGGAAGATTTTCTGTTAATCGCGAATGATAAGTGGCATTGTCCATAACGATTACAGCATTATTTGGAATTAATTCGACCATGTGTAAAATACTCTTCAAAAACATCTGCAGTCATTTCTTCATGATAGTCTTTGGTTGATTTTGACTGAAACTCCAGTAAACCACCTTCAACGAACCCTTGATTGCATCCAATATACGTTATTATTAGTCGGCGACCTTCACCGATAGGAGTTTTCAGTCCAGTAGATAAACCTTCTATGAAAGCTTGACGACTGGTTTTAATACTTTTGTCCTGTCATATTTTTTCCACTGAATGTCCTTCATTGAGCCATGTCTCATCTAGATAATAGATTTGTCTTCCCTCCTGTCTGTATTTTCGGATATCTCGTAAATACTGTCGTCTTCAACATATTATTTGCTCGTTGTCGATTAGCACTGATTTGCGACTGCTTCTCCCAAGTAAAATTTAATTTGTGTAATATTTTCCACAAAGTTTTTCGCCCTATGTCAGGCAAATTCTCTTCCTCCTTTGCCATTCTTAGAATTATGTCGAGGGTTGGGATCTCTTTTTTAAAATATAATTCGTGTACTTTTCGTCTTATTGTATTTTGCATATGTTCAAGGTCAAGTGGTTTTCTTCCAGTTGACTTTTTAGGTGAAGATATATTTCCATTTTTCCTCTCCCTTAGAAGCCTGTAAATAGTAGATTCACTAACTCCTGTCATATTGGAACATGTCGAAACTATATTTCTAACAGTAGCACTCGGCATTTGATGTACAACAGCATTATGCACATTTAACACTACAGTCTTCGTTTGTAAGCTAAACACGCTCTTACACTTTACTGGGGTGAAACTTGAAGACATTTTTCACAACACAGTTAACACTTATGGAACGTAAGCGACTCTGGGCAAAACAAATTATACAAATTTGGGCGAGACCAAGTTTCTGTAATGTTTGTTGGAAATTATCAAGTTGTTTTGACTAACCGAATTTAGATTCATATTACCTTTATATATCAGATCGGGCATAAAATTAATAGATTATTCAACAGATTTGCACTATAGATAATAAATACTCATTATATTTTTCAACAATTTCCTCAGGATTTCCCACTAGTTTAACGTCTGAAAAATTATCCTTTCCGTTAATTTCTTTACATATCGTCCACATGCATTTTGTTTTATTGTCAGATTTTCTTACCCTATCCTCATAGATTTTGGTGCGTGATTTGATTAAAATCTGAACATATACTTTTTTCTCATTATTGTACTGTTGCTTGAACATTCCATTGTGTCTTGAAAGAGATGAGAGTATATTTAACATATTTCTACATTCTATAAGATCTCCATTTTCTGGTAGTTTTAGCTTTGTTTCTTATTAGTTCCAAAGGGAAATTTTAATTAAATAATAACAAATAACAATTCATAAAAACATCCCACTGCCTATTTACATCAGATCTTCCAACATCATATATCTCCAACCAATCCTGCTCCCGCAGACAGGCCAGAAAAGTATTTTTCCGCAAATCGCTAGGAAATTTTGACATTCCTGTCAAAATTTCTTGAAGAAAAAGTCAGGACTTACTTACTGTAAGGAAATGTCATTTCCTTACTGTAAGGAAATGATATTTCCGTACAGTTGTTAGTGTTCTACATAAATGATAGAAATTTCTTTGGCAATAATTCTAATGAAGGAGTATTCACTGCCTCAACCAGCTCTGGAGGAGTCCCAGGAATGGAAATTTCATCATCACTTATCATTTTACTTTCGAGAACACCAGCAATTAAATTTATAAGCGTCAAGTTTGACAATTCAACCTCAATACGTTTCCATAGTAACCCAAGTAATTTTATTAGGAATTTCAAAGCACCATTTATTTGGGAATAAAATTATCGCGTTTTTTTTTTAAATCAATCAATATCTGTCGAATTTTAAACGATTTGCGGAAAAATAGTATGTTTACCTCGTAGGAAAAGTCACATTCCTGGACTCTGTGTTGCTAAGTCTCGGCTTGCGCCTCGACTTAGCAATCTTCACAGTCGTCCAGGAATGTTAAGCTTTTCCTACCCGGTAAACAATGTACTATTCATTCTCATCTGAAAATATTCTTTCATAATTTAATTCATTTTTTTTGTCTGGCTCAATTATGAAAAAAATTTTCTGCGCTTTATGATCGGCTATATGGTTTTCAAATGCATACGCTTCAAGAAAAACAGAATTCGTAAAAATGTTATCCATACAACCAGTTTTATTATTAGTTGTACTAGTATTTTCCTCTATAGTTGCAAATAAATTGAATGAATTCATTAAGGAAAACAAATCTGACCTTGCCTTATTTGGTTTTAACATTTCGATATTATAGTCTCCCGCTAGGAAAATTAATTCATTTCACTAAATATATTTACAAGTAGCTCTTCAGTTTTTTCCAAGAATATACTTATGTCCCCAGAATATGGTCTATAAACAGATATAATAATCATTTGTACCTTGTTCAAAGTGCATTCCACTGCTGCACATTCAAATTCTCCGATAACTGAGAGTTTATTCAGATTCGGCCGTGACTTACACTTAACTTGCTTTTTAACTAACACTGCCGCACCACCATGTTTTCCTTTCTCCCTACAAAACATTGACATCCATTTAAAATTTGTTATGTTTGATAAGTAATGTTTATAAATCTTCTGTAAGTTCCTTGTGGCATTACCTATTCTTTTTTCTCTTATTCTTTTGGGAATCAAACCACAATAATGTTTTTTATTTTTTATTTCGACGTTTTGGTAGCGTTCCAGCTACCGTTGTCAAGATTAACTAGTAATAAAATAATTTTTGGTCCCCTGACACAACGAAAAAATATGACAACTAGACAATCAATAATATTTTGAAGTTTAAGTCTACAAAACTTTGTTGTCAAATTTTATGAAGGTCCATTCATAGTAGATCACACCTCTGGTAAAATGTGAAATAAAATATTTTATTTTATGACATTCTAACGATATGATAGTCTACTAGAAATGGAATCCAGTGAAGTGCACGTTCCAGGAACGGTGTTTATTGGGATAGCGCTTTTTTTTAAGCTTATTTTGGAAATGTTGTTAATAAAACGCGTTTGTTGTTACTTTTTTGTGTATGATCATTTTTGTTTATCGTAAGCCAACACACAGTAATAGGTATTTGAATTTTGAATCAAATCATGCTATAAGCGTTAAAAAAGGGGTAGTAAAATCTTTATACGATAAGGCCAGATAAGGCTTTAAATCTAACAATACTTTGAGATCTATCTTAACAAAAACGAAACCAAAAAATGAAGAAAAATTGCATCAATCAGATATCTCGTGAATGCTTGTGAATGCGACAAATTCTATTTAGGTGAAACATCTAGACCATTGAAAGTCCGAATAAGTGAACATAAAAAAAGGTAGAACGTGTCGCGGGACACACGGTAGGAACTTTAGTTCCTTTCAAGCAAAAGTTATGTAATACATCTGACGTTATAGATAAACGATTTGCATATTTTTTGGTGGTTGAGTAGTAAGCAAACCAGACTCTCGCGCGGTAGACCCGGGTTCGATTCCCCGTGAGGAATTTTTTTTATTGTTAATTTTATTTTTAAATAATCATTCTGCTTGATATTAATAACGACAACAGGTAGATGTTTGAAATATTTAGCAGAATATTCATTATTATAGATAATGGTACGGTACCCTTCATGAGGGAGTCCGACTGGCAACATCTACTTATAACAGCATCGTATATTTAAAAAAGGAAACCGTAGCATTATACAAATTGGACATTCGTTTACCACAAAATTAGTGGAAACATAAAATTGAATTGTTAAATTTTTAATTTGAAGTTATATTACAGTTTATAGCGTCCTCGTGCGATATGGCCATCATATCCACACTAGTTACACAAACTACAATTTCTTTCAAAATAATCCCTTTTACATTTAAAAACAACCTGCCAAATGTCAAATCAATTTATCCATCCATTTTAAAGTTATCGAATTAAAACATTCAAGTTTTCAAAATTTCAACACCCTGTATTTCGAAAAGTAAATGTGCTAGACCCCTTAATCGCGCAAAAAAAAATTATGGAAATAATAGTTAAAATGTATTCGAACAAATTCAAGTAGGTAGATCACCAGCACTGCGAATATCAGCTTTGCATAGATTTTCAATATAGCATCGGTGGTTCAGTGGTTAGAATGCTCGCATTGCACGCGAGCGGCCCGGGTTCGAATCCCGGCAGGAGCATATTATTATGAATCGCTGCTTCGTAAACGAGAGAGAGAGACTAAGGAGGCACAAGCACGCAAGCAAGGCACATAACGAAGCAACGTAACATAACGTAGCGTAACGTAACGCGTAACGGTCAGATCTTTTGCGTCGCGACCCCTGGTCGCTCAAACATAACCTGGCGTAAAGAACTAAAGTTCCAAAAATACATCAAAGATAGCGAGTTCTTTAAGTCAGGTATTTGTAAACATGCTTGGGAAGAGGGGCATAAAATTCAATGGGATTCGACAAAAATGATATTGAAAGAGCCCAATAATAAAAGACGAAAAATCAAAGAAAGTGCTTTAATACAACTAAATGCAGATAAATGTGTAGCTAGTATTTCAGCCGAATGTAGTCAAATTTGGTTACCAATGTTAGAAAGAGAAATTTCCAATAATCAATTACCTGCGTTATCAGGATAGCATCATAAGTTTTTATCCAGGTTTTCTTATGATTTATCATTGGAATAGTTGTTAATCGATACACACTTCAATACACAAAATCACCAAACTGAGTTATACATGTTTTGAAAACAAAAAATGATCATACACAAAAAAGTAACAACAAACGCGTTTTATTAACAACATTTCCAAAATAAGCCAAAAAAAAGCGCTATCCCAATAAAAACCGTTCCTGGAACGTGCACTTCACTGGATTCCATTTCTAGTAGACTATCATATCCTTAGAATGTCAAAAAATAAAATATTTTATTTCACATTTTACCAGAGGTGTGATCTACTATGAATGGACCTTAATAAAATTTGTCAACAAAGTTTTGTAGTCTTAAACTTCAAAATATTATTGATTGTCTAGTTATCATATTTTTTTCGTTGTGTCAGATAGGGACCAAAAATTATTTTATTAATTTTATTACTAGTTAGTCTAGACAACGGTAGCTGGAACGCTACCGAAACGTCGAAATAAAAAATAAAAAACATTATTGTGGTTTGATTCCCAAAAGAATAAGAGTTTGATAATTGACATTTTTTTGATAAAGTAATTAAAATGGTTTACTGTAAGAAAGAAAAAGTCAAAACATATAATATACAAATCAAAAAACAAAGATTTATTCAAGAAAATTCATAAATTATAACTCATAAAAGATATTCAAAATGTCCACCATCATTGTTAATGCATAATTGATAACACCGTCCTATATTATTTATGATAACCATGATGTAGGTGATCCTTCTTCTGAACATTGAATAAAAGATCCATAGCGTTGAAGATTCATAGCGTTGAAGATGAAGTGGCTTTCTTTTTCTTTCGCCAGTTCAAAAAAGATTCATAGTCCATATTATATAACTTTCCTAGACATTTCTGTCAATAAATTAAATGAGGAAACTTCAGCAGCTTCTCTAATTCATGATGGTGTTAAAGAAAAGTCAAAGTTTTATTTTCTATATACATTTTCAGTTGGTTTTTCAACACAATTTAACGCAAATTATCAAAACACTGAGAAATCTAGGCTCACAAACAATAATGTTGACAGGTTTGAGTCAAATTTATTTTTTTTCAAAAACAAAATTGTTTGGAAAAACATGGAAACAGATATACGACACGCACATTCCGAGTCGCTGATGGATCAGTGCCAACCGCGGATCTCGTGAAGTGTAAATGTCCGAAAAACTTCATTTTTCCTCCTCATAACATAATATACTATAATTTTAGGGTGGCACTTTTTCCTTACCCATTGTGGATGATACTAAAGATGTAACGAAATTGTTATTAACTATAATGAATGAAAATCGATGTAACTTCCTAAATTTCGATGGGCTTAAACACCAAATCGCTAAAAATGTTGTAGACATCTGTTTGGATATTTGCAAACCAAGTTATGATTCGGAAGGTAATAAATAACTTGAAAATATTGTCTAATTATAATCTTCTTACTGAATTTTTTATTCTAGTTGATATTTCCGTCCAAGATGAAGATAGTTTCACTCAATATTATAGATTGTTTCTTATTGCCGCAGGAAAAGAATTGTCACTTTTAAAAAATGTTTGTAGCAATTTCGATGTTCAAGATTATGGAAACTGTGTAAATGCAATGTTAAAGGTAAATATCATTTAATTTAAACGAAATCATTTAAAATATGGGTAAATCATTCCATTTTTATGCCCATCGCACTGCTTCAAACGACAGTATATACATTAAAAATATTTTTGTGAAAATCCGGACGAATATGAAAAAAGTACAATGTATTGTTTTAGATGTTACCACTAGCAGTTTGCAGAGAATGGTTACTTATTTCTCAAGATATTATAGAAAAATGTGGAACTAACAAATGTATGGAACTTTTCACAGATGTCGTTATATTACTATCCCAATTAGTCGAAACTCAAGACATTAGTAAGAATCCTTCGATATATTTAGCGTTGAAAAACTTCGTTCGAAATTACGGAATAGTCGTACAGGTAAAGTATCTTCAATTTAGTTAAACATTTCCTCCTATAAAGTTCGGTAGTTCATACATTTATTCGTTTGGGTTGTGCTCCACAGCACAGGCACTTTAACTTAATATTTATACACATTTCTCATGTTATCTACTTCCATTCCAGAAACTTCGTATATTTATATAGTTTGACTGGAGAGATTTTCGATTCTTATGATGGTTGTATTATGTCCTCTCATGTGCAGGCACCCATATTACAGACACTTTTCTGCTACAGTTTTGTACCAGTCGGATCCTAGTTGTTGGATTGCTGATAGCTTTAAGCAGAGCCTGGCTGTCAGTGAATATTTCAGTTTTTTGTCTGGTATATCCTCTTCTGTTCGAAACACAGGCGTATATCGACCAAGGCTAAAGAAAATTCTCTTTGTAGGGCTTCCAATGATGCCATCCCCGTGCTATGCATTGCCTTGGTAATTCCAAGGATGGCTTGTCTTTGGATTACAGTTAATATGTTCACGGCGGAGGACACTCCTGTCTTTCTCCACCAGACTATTGTTCCATAGGAGATCACAGTTGTGTAAAGCCAGTTAACCACCTCGGGTCGTATTTCCCATAACTCTAGTTGCCCTACTAGTAATTATTTCCTGGTGTGTCCTCAAATTCAGTTTGGAATCAATGGTGACCCCAGATATTCAACTTCTTTGGATATTACTAGTTATCCGAAAAGCGGGAGATCTCTTCTATTTCTAAAAGCAACTAGATTCGTTTTTTTTTGATAAACTGAAACGTCCTCTTTAAGTCACCAGTGTGTTTCTTGTAGAACTACCTCTGAAAATTTCCCATTGGCTTGTCTAGAAGAGCGATTCACTTTTATCGGACAGTAATTATAATAAGGGAACTGTGGTCTGTTGCAACCATACAGCTGCTTCCTCTAAATCCTCAGCAGTTTTTGGCCTGCCTAGGTGTGTTTGGATTTTAGAAAGCAGGTCGTCTTAGTAAGATACCCAGTCAGTTCTCTTAGAATCCCTGTATGTTCTAATACTCGATTTTTCTACGTTAAAATTTCATAGTATATTTGGGCATGATCGGATCAGGATGGTTCATCCGATACATGCCACTTGCGTATCATCTTCCTTACATGTAATGTGCATTAGGTAACATCTATTAATGATTCCCCCTTTGATGTTCTAAATGTAAGCGAATTACCTACATTCGCAATATCAAGTTCAGTATTACATAAACAGTCAAATAGTTTGTTTTATATCTCTGATGTTGTCTTTGCTGTCCCAACTGCTGTGGAGTGCGTTGGTATTATCCCCCACAATGACATCCAGATAGTGTCTCATTGAATATTCCATCAGGCTCTTAATGTTAGTCCCCGGTAGTTAGATTGGTAGTTCAAAAGTATCATCTGTAACTATATCTTTAAGATTGCCTTATCGTTCAGTTGCTTTACCTCTATCTTTAAAATAATATGAAAATTCGGTAATTCAATTGTATCATCTGCAAAAGTGTGCCTATATATTGAAAACAGTGGCTGAAAGTTCAGTAGTTAACTGTATCATTTGGTAGTTCGAAAGTATTATCTGCGCCTGTATATTTTAAACCGACTGGAAAATTCGATAGTTTAAGGAGTATTATCTGATCTTTAAAATCGTTCTGAAAGTTCAGAACTGCAAAAAATACTCATTCTTTTTTTAATTTCTTGGGAAATTAAACCACGATAGGGCCAGAATCATTTGTTCTAGTGATAATCAATTTACAAAGGAGAAAACTTTAATACAATACAATAATTACCCTGCAGAATTTGTAAATAAGGAGATTAAGCATATA
>CAJUYH010006754.1:0-19245 GCA_910591685.1 Galerucella tenella
TGAATTACAAATTCAACCAAAAATTTGTCTTTTAATGCCCTTTTTTTTATTGTAATTTAAAAAAAAATTAGAGAAACAATGACACATTGGTAACTTTTTCAAAATTTTATGGATTTAATAGAGGTTATTTCGCAGAAGGAACAAAAAATCAATTTTTCTCATAATATACACAATAACAACTAACAATTTGCCCATTTATTAAACTAACTTTTTATAACTGTTTTCCTATTTACTGTCAAAAACAAATTTGCATCTGTCTCAGTGTTTCTCCAAAGATGTGATATATCGGGTGCAAAAATATTCTTACCTTCAGGTTCAAATTTTGGTAAAGTATCCCATCAGAACTTACTAAATTCCATTGTTTATTAACTCTTGCACACCTACTTAATGACTTCAAATCCAAGAATTGAAAAATATGTAAAATAATTTCATTCTACAATTTCAATAAGATACTTTTATATAATAATAGAAAGTACCAACAATGGCAGGATATTATAGATTGTCATTATTTTTTATAAAGAAAAAGTTTTAGCTGGAATTTAGTACTTTCATACTTCCTTACTTACAGGTAATAATAAAAAACAATCCACTTCATTTTCCTGTTGATCCATATTTGTATTATTTATTTTTTGTTCAACTTCTGTTATTTGAATACTACTTATACCTCTAGACATTATAGCTCTTTCAATTTGTGAAGCAGGTTTATAACCACCCAATAGAATAGCTTCTATAGAATAATGATAATCCAGGTGGCTTTGGTTGAATTCTAAACGAATTGTACTAAAATGAAGTTTTTTTACACAGTTACACTAGAAATAATTTATTGATATAGAATACTTAATTAAATAGTTAACTTCTTGAATTTTTGGATGAAATTTTCTAGAATTACGAGGAAGTTTTTCTGGTGTTCCTTCCCATAATAATATCCATGGTATCTCTGTTCGAAATAATAGCTTTCCCCAAATTCTGATCACGGCACCCGGATTATACACTTCATACACACAAATATCTTTTGGAAGAACTGCATTTTCAAATCTAAAATAAATGTCTAAAGTTGAATACATTTAGGAATAAGACAATCAAATAAAAGTATCTTACTGGACTATAATATAATCTTCAGCACCTAACGGATCAAAGTCTTGGGGTCTATAATTTGGTTGACGCATTTGACTATTTTTCAACCAATTACCATAATGTCTCTAAAAATAGCTTTATTTAATTGAATTATGGGAGATCTAACAGGGTGAGAAAAAATTTTGTTTTAAATATCTATACTAAGTATTATGTATTACTCACTAAGCAATATGCTTCTGGAAAATCTCCATAAGCCGGATATTGTTCATATTTGCCAATTACATTATTAGGGGAATAGTAACAACTATTGGAATAATTATATCTTGAAGTGTAGTCTACAACCTTTTGTACGTAATACTCAAATCTCCCCATCTCTTAATACATGTACGTATCATGTCAAACTTTAAATTAATTGTGATTAATTGTTATTAAATTTTTATTCTAAATATTTCCGTTGAACACCAAAACTAAATAAAATAAATGTCAAAATCATATGATTCATTGTCAAATGTTAAACTGTCAAAATGGTTTGTTATGTTTGATATCCCGGTTTAGTTCCGAACCATAGATCTATAATACATACAACGCACTGAACAAATCTTAAATCTAAAGGAATAAAAGCCATTTTCCACCAAATAATGTGATTTAAAATAATAAAAAGGTAACTTGTTTATCAGTTTTCCCTATACCGTGCCATTTGAATAAATAGAATCTGTTTTTATTAAGTGGAAGCACTGCAGCAAAATTGAAGTAATTATACTCCATTATTCAGTGTTAACGAATCAAACATATCAACAAAAAGAACAATTGTTTTTAAATTGAAAATTATCAATGTGCTATTCCATGATCTTCTATAATTTAAATAATATATTAAAATGAAATTTTGTATTCCGTTATTTGTTTTTACACTTTCAAATATTTGTTTAACTAACAGTGAACGTAATTACAAATTAAGTAAAGTATGGGGACCAGGTCTAACTCCAGACAAGATCGTAATGCCAGCGAGATATTTTTTTGTAACTGTTTTAAACAACAATGGGTAAATTTTTATGAACATCTATATTTTCATGACTCAAACACGGACTTATTTATAAATACAAGTACTTTTTAGGACTGTGGTGGATGATGGTAATCAGCTGCACGTGGTTGTTGATGGTGCTACAAAAACTAAAAAACCATGTAGAATATGGACAAACGTCCTTAATAGAAAAGATGGTAGCTACATTGTTAGATATAAGTTGTATGAAACATGTTCCTATTTGAAAATTACAGTCACTATTAACGATGAACATTTAGGAAAATCTCCCTATATAATAAACACTCCAATTAAATCAGATGACTGTGTGTGTCCCACACACAACATTAAAGATTTGATAAACGTGTGGGAGTGTGGACCTGTACCAAAGTTTATACACAGTAAATTAAATGTATTTGAGAAGATAGATTGGACCTCACAGAGGAAAGAAGTAAATAATAACAAATACGATAAAACAGTGGAACTTTTTAATTTGTACTTTTATTTTTAGATTATAGAACGATTTAATAAACCACATTCTGTAAGCCTCTGTCATTACATCATAAAGGATAATAAAATCTACAGAAAATGTTATGGAAAATATGTTGGTTTCAATATGTTTGTAGATAACATATTGTTGTCACTAACTAGAAAGGTTGTTTTACCAGATGTAGAATTTTTTTCAAACCTAGGCGATTGGCCTCTATCCACTTATAATATTAATAACAAATATCCAATATTTTCTTGGTGTGGCAGTACTGAAAGTTATGATATTATAATGCCTACTTATGATATAACTGAATCCACTTTAGAAAATTTAGGAAGGTAATTTCATGATTTAAATATATCTGACTTGATATTGCATTCAATTTGTAATTACTAAACTTTTTTCAGGGTAACACTGGATATCCTTTCAGTACAAGGAAACACCGATGGCCCTTGGGAGAGTCGAATTCCCAAACTATTTTGGAGAGGTAGAGACTCGAATCAATACAGATTAAAATTGATAAAACTCTCAAAGGACTATCCTGATTTATTTAACGCATCTTTAACTAATTTCTTCTTTTATAGAGATCAGGAACATATTTACGGGCCAAAGACTGAACATGTTTCTTTTTTCGAATTCTTCAATGTAAGTTGAAAAACAATTAATTCCTTTGTCATTAACATTCAACTTTTTCAGTATAAATATCAGTTGGCAATTGATGGAACAGTAGCCTCGTATAGAATGCCATACTTGCTGGCAGGAGGTTCCTTAGTTTTCAAACCCGAATCTAAGTATTTTGAACATTACTACCAAGATTTACAACCTAATGTGCACTATATACCAGTAAAAAATGATATTGATGATCTCATAGTAAAAGTAAAGTGGGCTATTAACAATGATGAAGAGGCTAAAGAAATAGCATTAAATGCACAAAACTTTGCTAATGAAAATTTATTACCAAAGAACATTTTTTGTTACTATTTTCATCTATTCAATGAATTTAGTAAAATTATTACTAGTGAGATTGAAATTTTAGAAGATATGGAGAGTGTTGACCAAAAGAAGGTTGAAAAGTGTGATTGCATCAACAATAAAGATGAATTATAAGCTATTGTGATATTTTATTTTACTATTTCATGGAATCTCTACTCGACATTACCAATTGATTATTATTTAATATAAATATTTATGAATAAAGTAGTCGAAAGTATTTCAAGTTTATTTAAAAACCCTTACTATATCCCGTCTTATCAACGTTAGTTAAGATTAGTTCTAATTCATGAAGGAGTTCTCTTTTAACAGCGTCTGGTACCATAGACCTTGCTTTAGGTGTAATTTGAGCAATAAGTTCATCAACTGATGGAATATGACTTTCTCCATTATCTAGTATTGCTTTACGACATGCTAATTTAACTTGATCTCTCCAACCACTTTCAATAAGACGAGTCTGAACCAATTCTGTAACTCTAAAATAATGTTTTTTCTTAATTAAATTCAACTTACTCTTGAAAAGATATCAAACCTGTCTAAACCATGATTTATATCCAAGTGCAAACTAATTTTTGAATCATAATCTTGAGGCATTGTTTTAATTAAACTAATTAATAGTCACCTATAAATAAGAAAATTTTCAATTCAACTGACAGACGAGAAAAACTGACAAAATAAGCTTTGCTCCGCCACAGATAACCTACTTTGCTCCCTGAACACAGTTAATATCTATGATCACAGCGAAGTAGGTACTCTATGGTAGTAACTTTAGGCGTGCGCTTTTCAACATCTTCCTCGTGGTATACTTTTGACAGCTAACCTTACTTTTTTTAAACTAACCTTATATTTGAGTAGGAATGAAAACACTTTAAAATGCAGGTTTCTGATCCCAATAATGTTAAAATTTATAACTTAAGTGCTGGAAAGTCCTTACCAGAGGTAACTTATTCTATATTATGCCTTATAACATTTTTTTAATAAACATGTTCTAGTGGTTGTCTGAAAGAAAAAGAAGGGCATTACTAAAGAAAAATGTTGATATTCGAAGACGGATCGAACTCATTCAAGATTTTGATATGCCCGGGCTTAGCTCAGCAGTCAAAGTTTCTAAAGATGGGCAATACATACTTGCAACTGGTATTTACAAACCTAGAATAAAATGTTTTGATGTAAACAATTTATCATTAAAGTTTGAGCGTTGCTTTGATTCAGAAGCTGTAACTTTTCAAATACTTAGTGACGACTATAGCAAGGTACTTAAAAACTAAACTAATAATGAATTTTGTTAAATGTGAACTTTGTTTTAGCTAGTTTTTCTTCAATGTGATAGATATATAGAATTCCATGCAGCTTTTGGTCGATATTACAGACTTCGAATACCAAAATTTGGTAGGGATATGCAGTATGATTATCCTAGCTGTGATTTGTTTGTTGTTGGAGCCTCTTCTGACATTTACCGACTAAATTTAGAAAGAGGACAGTTTATGACACCCTATACCAGCACTGCTTCCTCTATAAATAAGTGTACAATTAACCCCGAACATCAGTTATTTATTTGTGGCACACAAGAGGGCAAAGTAGAAGCTTGGGATCAAAGAAGTAAAGTGATAGTTGGTACTTTAGATTGTGCTTTTACATGTTTTAATGAAAATAAACAGTAAGAAGTATTTTTTTTCAACTTCTTTTATCTAATATTATTTTGTTTTTAGATTGGAAAATTTTCCCTCAGTAACAGCTTTAAAATTTAACGGTTCTTTACAATTAGGAGTGGGAACTGCTAGTGGACAAGTTTTGTTGTATGATCTTAGGTCAAATAAACCATTTTATACTAAGGATCATATGAATGATTTACCCATAAAGGATGTGGAATTCCATTACCAGCAGGATTTGATTTATTCATTAGATAGTTCAGTACTTAAAATTTGGGAAAAGAATAATGTAAGTACCAGTTGTTCAATTAATTTAAATAGAATTAGAAATATTTATTCTCATTTTTAAAGGTCGTCATTACAATTCATATATATATAAAAAATAAACATTTAACACCAACAATTCACAGTTAAAAGTTTCAAAATTTTAAATAATGCACATACATATTTTCCAAAATTTATACTTATGTGACATGTTTAACTTCTTCAAAATAGTCGTTAATATTGTATAGACACATTTCCTTCAATATACTTTTTATTTTGGTTTTAAATATATTTGTAGGCAAGTTTTGAATTTCTTCAGAGAGTGCATTAAAGAATCGAATACCTAGAGTCTGGTACTTGTTTATTCTTACTCTTGTTGGGACAATTTGATGTTTTCCCCTAGTATCATAATTATGTATGTCTGCATGATTTGTGAAGTGATTTCTATTATTTTTCACATAATTTAAATTTTCATTTACAATTAAGGAGAACAAACTCATAATTTGAAGCTGTTTAAATATCTCTTTACAAGGTTCATGATATTTTGCTTGTATAATAGAGCATACAGCTGCTTTTTGTAAGACAAATACCCTTTGTAGCAAGCCGTGACTGGCATTGCCCCACACTAGAATACCATACAGAAGTTTAGAATGAAAAAGTCCATAATAAGCAGTTATTGCAGCTTCTGTGTTAACTATATTTGATATTCTATGTGGGGGCTCCATGAAAGTCGTGTGTCTAGTTGTATTCCCAAGAAAGTAATATCTTTTATTGCATTGTTTGTGTGATTTAAGCTGAACATGCAAGTTTCAGTTTTACTTTCGTTGAGGTATAATTCATTGCTATCAAACCAAATTTTAGCTTTAGTTAGGATTTTTGATGTGCTTTCAGTTATATCAGATATATTTTTGCAGTGATACGAAAAGTTAGTATCATCTGCATACATAGTGGTTAGTAGATCATTATTTACAGTATTCATGTACGAAGGTAGATCATTGGTATATATTATAAATAGTAGGGGACCTAATATAGATCCTTGTGGGACACCTCTTTTTATTGTTAGTGTGCTACTATATTTATGGTTGTAATGTACACTTTGTGGTCTATGTTGTAAGTAAGATACAACTATATCATTAACAACTCCTCTGATTCCATATCTTTGTTAATACTTATATTTCATATCCTACTTACTTTGTGTTTTATTTAGGGGCAGTTATATACATCAATAGATGCTTCAACTGAGTTCAATAACCTTTGTACAGTTCCAAATACAGGATTATTATTTCTTGCTAATGAAAATCCAAAAATTCAAACCTACTATATTCCTAGCATGGGTCCTGCTCCAAAATGGGCTAGCTTTTTAGATTCCCTTACTGAGGAATTGGAAGAAAGCAACACTGAAAACGTATACGATGATTATAAATTTGTTACTAAAGCCGAGCTAGAAAATTTGGGACTTGATCACCTCATAGGAACTAAATTGTTAAGGGCTTATATGCATGGGTAAGTGTTTGTTTAAGAGATGTTACGTCACAACTGTTCGGTACAGAGTTTACTTGAAGGACACAAAAAATGGTGCTGAATCGGGACGATAGAGACGATAAACAGTTGGACGCACGCGGACGGCACTCGTGGGTTTGTTATTTATAAAATATCTATAACCGATATAAACTACTTTTGAAAACTGGAAATTAGGGTCATAGCGCATTGGACCATAATCCTTTTATTAATTTTTATTGGCTATCGGAATTATATACGATATATATATACGAAACATTGGTCCTAACCTTCCAAGGAAAAATATTACGGCAGGTCCGTACTAGATAAAAATTATTCGTAAATAATTAATTTATTTAACGGGGCAAAAGATGAGAAAATAAAAACGTTACAGAGAGATCAATGACTTTGTTCAAACTCAAATTATTTCAGTTACTTTATGGATATTCGCCTATACAAAAAAGCCAGATCAGTGGCAAATCCGTTTGAATTTGAAGAGTATAGAAAGAAGAAGATAAGAGAAACTATTGAAAAAGATAGAGAAAATAGAGTTCAAGTTAAGAAACTTCCTGCAGTTAACAAAGATTTGGCTCTAAAATTGATGAATGATGAACAAAACAGCAAGAAGAATAAAGTTAATGCGGCAAATCTACTTGGGGATGATAGATTTAAAGCATTGTTTGAAAATCCTGATTTTGAGGTGGACAAAAATACAGATGAATATCGATTGTTGAATCCTGTATTATCGCGATTGGATAATGCCAAGGCAAAGAAATTGAAGAAAACGTTGGTATCACAAGACTTTGAACCAGTTGAGGTAAATATATTCAATAACAACTTTTCACTTCTTTTTTTATATACATTTTTTTATTTTAGGAGGAAATGGAAGGTAAAAATAGTTCAGAAGAAGAAACAGATGATGAATCAGATGGAGATGAAGAAAGTTCAGATGATGAACACACTTGGTCAAAAGAACTTAAGAAACAGCATAAAATAATTAATCAAGAACACAGACAGAGAGAATTAAGAAAAGCTGAAGAAGAAATGAGGAATTTAGAAGAAGAGATGAAAAAACAACCAACTTTATACGAATTGAGACAGGGAGATGAATTCAAAGGGCTCAGTACTATTAAAAAGAAGGTTAACAGGTTCGTTGATGTGAAATTTTCAGTTAAACTCCAACTGATTTGTTATAAAAACGTTTTAGGGCTACTCTAAGCGAACGGTTAAAAGAAGAAGACACGTCAGTTAAACTTTTAGGTTCTGTGGGTAATCGTGAAATGACGTTCTCCACTAGGAAAAAGAAGAATTTTTCATTGGAAGAGAAGAATAGGAGGCATCGTGAAGAAAGGAAACGTTTGGTACGACCCGCGTTTGGTATTAAATCGAAATATAATTCAAAGTTCTCCGGTAAAAAACGGCGGTAATATTTTTATTACAAATTGTTTTAATATCATAGTTTTGTTAAGATTAAAGTGTATGTAAATAGTGTATTTTTCAATAAACTGGATAAATATGTTGAAAATGTTTGTTTCTTTTCTAGAGGAAAAAATGGATTTATAAATGTATGTATGTATGTATTTTGGGGTGACATTCACTGAGACCTAAAAGATCTATTGTGCCTCCTTACTTCTACCAAAAATTACAGAATAAAAATATAAGATGTTTCACTCCAGGGTGGTTTGATTCAAGCTGTTGTCCCAAACGGACACTGCTCTCATAAATTATGTTTACGACTCGCTTTTGTTGTCAATAACGAGACAGGTATATACCAGATAAATTCGAAAATATTATTTTATTTTAAGCTATACAGGGGTAAGTGGAGAAATATATATTTAAATTAATAGGATTCTTTATCATAAAGGTTTATTTTTAAATATTAATTATTTCGAAAAATGTTCGGGATATGAATTTTAAAAGGTAAGTAAAAAATAAACTTGAATTTTTAAAATGAATCAATTCACAGTTTTTATCCAGCATCTTAGTAATTTTGTGATAGTTATTGATAATCTAGCAGATATTTATCACAAATAATTCAATTAAATATACTTATTAGCCACCAGAATAATAGCTAGGGCCACTAAATCTTAAATTTTGATCTTTAAATAACGCGTATTTTTTGGATTGACAAGGTTTAAACAGTAAAAAGAGAAGCAGCTGCAGGATACCTTTATTAACATTTTTTATAAATGTTGTAAAATACTAAGTTTGGTGTTTGGTTTATGTGTTAAATTTAATCTATTGTTTTCCAAATCTTTCAATATACATTTGAGAGTGAAATATATACGGACTCTGGTATAGAGACTGGCATAATATTTGAAAGGAAATTGATTACATGGATGATGAAAAGAAAATTTAGTGGATTCGTTCAAAAGGAACTGACCAATTCCCCTTTGGTTAGCTATAGAATTGAATTTTTGTGTTTTCTTGCGTAATGTACTTGTTTATATAATATCCTTATTATAAAAATAAATCTGTAATTTTGTATTAGCAAATATTACAAAATATTTAGTATTTGAGCTTTGCTATTAAAGAGAAAAATATTAATATGACCTTTTGCTCATTTCAACAATTAATTAATAAATTTAAAAAATCTATACAACATAAATATAAAACACGAACAACCAATAAACACCGTTCTAAAATAACAGCGCTCGACGGGCGACGTCCCGTATAATATGCCTAATTAAATGCAAGTAAGGACGTAGCCATAGATAACATGGACGTAGCGACGTTTGTTCCTCTTCTATCCATTAATCTCCCAGGTGCTGTACTCTAGGATTCTGAAGTGCTGTGCAGTTGGAAAGTATGTGGATGGAGGTTTCTTCTTTCATTCCACAAAATCTGCATTCTTCTTCCTCCACTATTTTGATCTTTTTCAGGTGCCCATTCAGGCGACAATGTCCTGTTAGGATCCCTGTTAAAACTCTAAGCGCAGTTTTACTTTGACTTATGCATTCATTTGATCTCAACAGCTATGCTGTAGTCACCCAGAAGAGTCTTTGATTGTATAAGCCCTACTAGACCTTTCCAATTGTTAGATCTTTTCTTTTTCTCTCGGATTTATCTATTTATAAAAGAATAGCGTCAAAATACGCCGTCTGAATATATATTGTCTTTAATCAAACACCAAAAATAGGGTAAAATAATTAAGCTTTCAACTATCATAACAGATGCGTGCAGTTGGGTTATTTTAAAAATCATAGTTTTGAAATTTCATTAATTTGAAAGTGAAAATATTATAATCTCCAATAAGTAATATCATTTGAAATAGATTTAAATGAAACTAATAAATTTTATAACCTAATTAGTGAAATAGTGTTGACTCCTGGGATGCAAACAAACAATTTAAATATTTCGAGGGGAAAACCGCAAGTGGAAGTTTAATACAAAAATTAGACGAAGTGCGGTGGAAATAACGAATTTATGATTATTGAATAGGTCATTATACAGGGTGTTAATGAATAGGAGTTACAAACTGAAAGAGCGCGTAGAAAATGTGAAAATTGGCGTAAAATTTCCTGTCGACATGGGTCGTTGGAGCTTTAGTTTTCTAGATACAAAGTGTTGAAGTTAGCCATACCACAGGTAAAATATCATAAAAATCAATGCTATCGAGTGTTTTCAGAAATTATAAATTTTTGTGCTCATATGGAAGCGTGTTGCATTACAAAAAGATTGCATGGGTTCTTACATTATCAACTAACTTGAAAACAGTATGTGGAAAGTAAGTGTCAAGATTTTTGCCTGCGGTTTACCCCTAGAAATATTTTAAAGATTCCATTTAAACGCAAATAGCTTTAAAACCTCTTTACTCTATCGCATGGAGACAAGAAATTGATGTTTACTTAAATAATAACAGAGGATAAAGAAAAAAAAAACTCTAAAATTATTATCACACCAGTGGAGTAGATTGTATACGGGAAAAGACACTAATGAGGTCGATTCTGAGAAGTCACATATAAGTTACAGAAACTGTAAGATATAGTAAGTTGCCTTGTAACTATTACAGATTTTTGTTTACAGACCTTACAGATATGCTCAGAATTGACCCATAAGAATCCTCACCGCTCGCTCGTGACAATAGAGAAAACTATTTAATAATTGTAAATTTTTTTTTGCCAATCAGGAACAAAAAATATTGTGTGAAAAACAAAAATATTTTAGGTTAAATCTTCACATTTTCTTCAGTTACTAAATGGACAATTTTTAACATGAATGCCAACTGTATATTTGATTAAAATGGGACCATTACCAAAAATATTGCATCCATTATTTAACACTAAAATAATGTGGAAACCAAAGTACTGGGATAATATTACACGATTTATATATAGAGATTTATTAACGTCCGATAAATGAAGGTTATCATTAATTAATGCGCGTTCAAAAATTTACATTAAAATAATTTCTTTCATTACAAATTGGAATTTTATAAAAACAGTGTGGATTACTAAGTACATGTTTTTAGTTGTTTTGTTGATTCTGGCATTATAGGTGAGTTTATTGACATATTTGATTATTCATATATCTGATTCTTTAATAATATTTTAGTGTAAAATATAACATGGAAATTTTGTAAGATAATAAGACATCTTATCATGGCTTCAGGAGAAGAAATTACTAATTGGTCCTCTAGTATGGAGGTACGTTTGTTTATCTAATTGTTTATACGCAGGGTAAACTAAAAGTTCAAAAGCAGCTCATGGTAAAAATAGAGATGGGACATAATTTTAAAAAATAACTTAATCATATTATTATTTCAATCTCCTTAATAAATTTTTTTAGGACACCGAAATTGTTAACATTGTAGTTCCTGATAGTTCGACTCATCTCACCGTCACAGTTGTCCTTAATTACTGCAAGAGTAAAATATTAATACCGTATCTAAGGTATTTAAGCTTCATAGGATTTCGTCCACTTTTAAGCGAACAGCAAGGGTCATGTTTTTGTGGTAAACTTGTGAATCTACTATATACCTTTTTGGTTCTAAGTGTGATGATTGTTGGATATATTTTGCACTACATGTCATGTTTCAGGTGATTGGATTATTATTTTATATGTAAATGTAATGTTAAAACAAGGCTGCTGCTAAAAATAATTGGAATTTTCGTTCTGAAGCATTTTATTGATAATAAATAAATAAAAAGTCTAATGTATTTTCAGCTGCAGCCTTTGTTCTACATAATTACTGTTCTATATTTCAGAAAGAGTTGGTGAAATATTAATCATTATTAACTAATTTATATTTTTTAGGAGAGAAAGAGGATTCTATTACGTTTTCTCTAGTTCCAATCGAACTTTAAATGCAACATACAACGCTATTTTCATTGAAACCTGTGACGGACCAATCACTTTTAGTTTTGTTTTACCAAGTTTGCTACATTTTTTAGCATATCTACATATGTTTAGTGTTTTTAGAAGTACGGATGATGAACAGCTTCCAGTTCTAATGGAACGAGTATGTGAATGAGCAGTTTGTATAATTAATTTCATTAAATTGTATGAATTTTATTGCAGGTGTTTCTTGCATCTACGAATCTTTCTGATGGTTTTATGAGTCAGAGAAAATTAGTGAAAATACTTTGGTTGTTCGTAGCGTGCAGTGTTATTTGGATAAGTATATCATTTACAATTTCTATTCTTATGTTAGTCAACGGAGAAGTCACTTTTAGATGGGTGGAAAGTAGGTAAGTATTAACATTCCGATTATTTAATCAAACTTATTTTCTTTTTCCCTTATTTTGATGTCAAATTCATTTATATATCCAAAAAATTCGCGACAAAATTGAAGACGTGCTGTTATTTTACAATAGCTACATCCCATCTCTACTTTCGAATGTGTAAATTTTCATTATTTTATGAAATCCAATCTATTCTTTTTTTGCATTAGAGCCTGTGAGTTCGTTTTATAACCTGTAATTTGGCTGGGTTGTAAGCAAGGTTCCAAAGAATATACAACAACAAGAAGTGAAGCCCGGTGAAAGTCCTTTGATGTTGAAGAAAGAAAAATAAATAATCTTGAAGATGACAGCTAACTCTGGCATACACTGAGAATCATTACAGCTTCACTCGATTCACACTGAGTAAAAGTATTTTAGCATTAAGTTGTGTGTTTTATGGGATCTTTTTTCATCAGTAGTTATTTCTGCATTTTCATTGACAATATACACGTGAAATAAACATAATTTCAACCCACAAGCAAACTTTAATCTAATTTGGGTCTGTAAAGACCATAAGAAAGAGGCCTACAGGTGATCGTATGACATATGACGACTAATTTAAAAGATGGCTTCCGCAGATTCGTTCTTTTCCGCTTCTTTTGTTTGTTGGTGTATTCTTTGAAGGTTCTAAAAACCATATTTATCTCTGGTGTAGAAATTTTATTTACTCGGATAATATTTTTACCAAATTGTATACCTATCGAGTTGTGACTTATATATTTTTTTAAATCATTCTTTTTAGTTGGTTCTATGAACTGTTACTTAAAATTTTATTTATTCTATGTACGTTATGGCAAGATTTAGTACAATCCGCAATAATATCAAATTACTGTCTTCAAGCACAACTTTTAGCTTCCTATGTACGATTTATGAGAGACAAACTATTACAATTTCCCGTACAGCCACTAGAATGGATGAGGGTAGGTCTCACTTGAGTTCAATTCTACCATAGTATTTCAGGATAACAACTTTAGAAATTTTTTCAGGACATAGAAGACTTTAAGAAACTATTGAATCATTTTAATAAGAAAATTTCGCCATCAGTATGCTTACTGATAGTCATGGATGTTGCGTTTGCTTTATCCGGGACATTATGGTTGTTAAAATTGCATATTAAGCAAATATCATTACCCTTTTATGGACTTAGTACGATAAACATTTTAAATGTTTTCTTTTGGGCAGTCATTGCAATAGCGCCATTTCTACAGGTAACCAGAACCAAATTAAAATATTAAAACTCACTAGATCGATGGTTGAGGGTATATATTTCTGTGGTGGCGATTAAAGATATCGATGGTTTAGAGTAGTACCAAACTGATCTTAAGCACATTTCTGAAGCCAAAGCAGTGATAAAAATAGCATACCTGAATCCATTTATATTTAATTCAATAATTACGATCTGTCCCACTCATAACTAGTGGTACTTCCAGTATTTATTATAAAAAAATACATGATTCAACATAAAATTTTCCTCTGAACTGAGTTTACACTACCACTACACCAACATTAACACAGTACACTATGTTACGCTCGTCTTCATAACCAATTTAACTTTGAAAATTCCCGGCAGCTCCCTTATTACCTCATTGCAGCCCCCAGTGGCTCCCATTTCACACATTGAGGTATACAATTCTGCAGAAATGATAAATATAACAGTCTGACAGATAATGGAACTGGGGAAGTTATAGCACAGAGTACACCATCTAACAAGAGACGAAAGCTTTGTCGGTTCCTTTGAAGTTGGACTTAAACGGAAATACGTCGAGACTGACAGATATACTACTTGATACCACAGAGTACACCATCTAACTGAGGCAGTGACAACCAAACCACAGAGTACTGAGTAACTGACGGGAACGAACGAACGGAAGTGTCGACCATGTGTCGACTTAACATTGACATATATACTAATTTATTCACGCATGTGCACACAAAATTGCGATCACGAAAACGGCTTTCATTCGCCTCTTGTTAGATGGTGTACTCTGTGGTTATAGTTCCGTCGACGGACCTCTAGTTACACTGTAAACCTAAATGGTATTTCTGTGGGAAATTTTTCTGTCAAGAGTTGTTTTTTTTAGGCCGCTAGACTATCGAATTCATGTGAAATGCTGAAAACTGTTGGTCAAGAAGTCAGAGCTCGTCCGTATGTCCATCAGGATACACCGATACTGGAATTGGATTCCATTCTACTATATACAACTAGTTTAAAAATAAATGCCAAGTTATTTTGCATACCTGTTACAGGAAGATCGGTTATATTTTGTCTAACGTTATTATCCGTTATTACATTAGTTTTAGGTCAAGGCCATTATTTTTTTAAAACGTAAAATCTGAGAGCGTTAAAATCGTCGTTTTAATAAACATTTTAATTATATAAGTTGCTTTTGTTGCTAAAACCTAAAAATGGGGTATGGTTGAAATAATACCCTTCTTGGTGTGCGTCATCGATTGTTAATGTCTTTCTAACACATTAGAGTTTAAAATATTATTTCGTAGCGGCAAAAAGTCACGTCTTTTTCTACTGTCACACTGACAGTTCTTGAAAGGTCTGTACTTTGTTGTTTACGGTCAATTATTATTTATGAAAAGTGAATATTAATCTTATTGTTTTATTTATATGAATAATACAAAAACATGTATGAATACACGGAAAAACATCAGTATTTTGAAAGTTCTCAAGTATTTTCAGTTAGAAAAAGAAGCTGGTAATTATTAATTGCATAGCCGTTTCGAGTTTAGCTAAATACAATCCTGATGATCTTATTTATCGAATTTAAGGTTAGCTATGTGTCAAAATAGCAAATAAAATAAACGACATGCCGAAAACCCGGATATACGTCACAATCGATGACGCACACCAAGAAGGGTATTATTTTAACTTATATAATACATTCAAATAGTCTTTTTGGTGTGCCTCATCGTTTGTGACGAGTATCCGGGTTTTGGGTAGGTAGCTATGTCGTTTATTTTATTTCCTATTTTGACATGCAGCTTACCTTAAATTTGATAAATGAAATCATTAGAATCGTACATATTCAGACAAATTCAAAAAGGCTATGAAATTAATAATTACCAGCTACTGTTTTTAACTGAAAATACTTGTGAACTTTTAAAATGCTCATGTTTTTCATAACAATTGACCGTAAACAACAAAGTACAGACCTGCGGAGAACTGTCAGTGGAACATTCAAAAAAGGTGGGAGCACAGAGTACACCATCCAATGGTATACTCTGTGGCGTAAGACACATTTTTTTCCCAGACAGTGCTGGACTCCCGCCTTGGAATCACTACCATAGCACAGTATAGAAACGAACCAGTAGTATAACTCTTATAAATTTCATTCATAAATTGCCAGAGCCTTTGATGACCCTGAACGGATCGCTTTACGATTCATTTTACCATAGGCGTAGGTGGCATAAGTTTTAAAATGACTTGAACGTGTTAAATGTTTTTTCTTAAATAACTCTTCTTTTAGCACAGCCTCATACTCATTCCACCTTCTCTCCATTTCCTCATCCTGTACTTCATCCATGGTCGCACCCCTCCAGCGTCTCTGTCTGGTTCTAGCCATCAAGTTCAATGGATAGGACCTTGACAGCACCGCTGCTGCTAGTCTGCCTTTTCACCCCACACTTCCGCGTAAGACGTAAGTCGTAAGACACATTGCCGCTACGAAAGATACGTCTGCATCCTATTTCGAATGATGTAATTTCTCCCGAATGATAGGTTGTGCTTGCGCGTATTCTAAACATCAACTAATCAAATTTTTTGAGTTAAAGATTAGGGTTAACGTTTGTAATACATTTAAACGGTTCATTATTGTGATATTTTGATAAGGATTAATCACAGACCTGCCTTTTTTCCATTTATATTTTGTAAGTAAGAGATTACGCCACCTAGAAAAAAATTATGGTCCTTAAAACATTTTTTTCCCTAAAATTCATGACATACGGTACAATCTATTACGATTCTGGACAGCCCGTGCAGAACCGCTTAAATACCAAAAAAAGTTATCCAACCGTATGAATATTAATGATAAAAATTGTTTAAACTCAACTTATTAACGATTTCAACATTTTTTTTTTAATACAGGATTGGATTTTTTTATTTACATAAGAATGAATTGTAAGTAATCTGGTCTGGAAAGGTCACACTCGTTTTCTTAACATGATAAGCCAGAATTACCTCTTTAATTGTTTTTCGACAGCGATGTTAGAAGATCAGCAAAGCCATCATCAGGAATAATATAATAAAATAAAAATTCTGAATTGTTATAAATGTTTGTAAAATTTATGATATACAATATAATTATAATAATAGTTATTTATGTACCAAGGCAGTAAAGTGACTCTTTATCGGACGAGTCTGAAATTATGAGACGAGCGAAGCGAGGCGAATAACAGGCGAGTCCGATAAAGACACTTTACTGACGTGGTGCATACAAAATTTTATCGCCAACTGCTCAGAATATAAAAAACTGAGGTATATTTCATAGCATTATATTATGACAAAGTAAACAGCACTACTACTACTAACTATTATCGAGCCGTAATAGTGAGAAGCGTGACACTGACAGATGATGATTTTCGAGTAATGTCAAAGTCAAAATAATTTACCAGACGCATATGTCACTTTACCAGACGCATATGTCAACTGTTTGTTTACTTCCGGAAATCAATCTGATAATTGACGGTTTTACTGACGGTTGGCGATAAAAATCATTTTCTATATATTCCTTGCTACACACCATTTATTACAAAGATATGTCTTTTGTTCTTTACGATATTTTCATCATAATCCCGTTTATTCTAAGCAAAAAGGACCAATTTAGATGCTAAATGCCTTTTTGGTAGTGTCATTGCGCATAATTTTTCCATGTGTCTTCAATCTACGTCACGTGGCTATCACAGTGTCGTTTGTCCCACTCCAATCCGACCAATAATTACAAAGTTGGATGTCCTTTTTGCACTGAACATATTCACGACCATATATCCTGTATGTTCAATATGCAGGCTGCGACATACGCTTTACACAAGTACGACAAGGAAAATATGAGAAAAACTATTTGAAAGAGAGAGAAGAATAATTGTGCGCAGTCAGAGATGGGCGTGTCAGATTGACCATCCCCACTATTAACTATTGCGTCAGCCGAATGACCTGCACAATACAATTTTGCCGATCTATTGCTTGTAATGTGCGGAAGGTTAATAAAAGAAACTCCGATCCTGTGTTCGAAGATTGAGATACAGAATATATTTTAACAAGGTCCATCGTAAATATCAATTTTGTTTGAACATTTGTATTAACATGTTGGGTCTGTTAGTGCTAGTATTATCAGCAATTGGTTTGGTTTTTTTTGGTATTTTGGTGTTAGTATATATAATTTTGGTATGGGGCCATAGTAAATGTGAAAGTTATGAATGCCTCATTGGTAAAACGGCCGTTGTGACAGGTGGAAGTTCAGGTTTGTTAGATTTTTTTTAATTCAATCAAAAATATACTCGCAAAATTAATAAAAATGTTCGAATTTTAATTGTAAATTTGCGTTAAAATTTTATAACAGGTTTTTGATACAGGACAATAAAGTTGGAAGGTAGTGGTATTTCAAAATTATTTATGATACAAGTTCGTGAAGTTATACTTTTGCGCACGAGTTGCGTAAAAATACTTCACGCACAAGTGTCATACATATTTTTATCTACGACTACGACTACAAGAAAAAAAGAAAAAAATGTGCTTTGAAGGGGTTAAAAAATATAAAAATAAATTTTCTATAAACAAATATATAAACAACGAATTCTAATTTCAGGTGGTGTGCAATCCGAATTCTTCTCGAGGTTCTTCTTTTTAAAATGAGTGTAATTAAAATTTTAAATATAACAGAAAATATTTTCCATTATGGCACTTCTGTCAATTTTACTGACAGCACAAAAGTTTATACAACAAACGACTAAATTCAAGGCACCTAGATACTAATTGCGTAGCTAAAAAAGAGTGTTAAAATGATAATTTTTTACTGAATATAGTAACCAATCAAATTACTTAATTTCAAGTCATGTGTCAAATTTCATCCAATCACCGCTGTATTACAGCGATAATACCCTACATGTGGTGTTTCCAGTTTGGTGTTTATTTTTTATCAAAAATTAATTAAACGTCAATCTGACAACTGGATTAAAAATGTCGGAAAGATTTGGTATTGCATCTAACGATTCAATTAATTTACCAATTGTACTTTTCACAACTGTAGTTTTATATAAAAATGAATAATATTTGATTAAAACTAATAAAGTTTGTATTGAAAAGTATTAAGCGTCAGATTGACAATCAATTTTTTGATATCTACAAAGTAAAAAATTATCTTATCGAATACTCCTCGGGTCTTGATAAATACTCAAAATTTTGTCGCAGAGAATTCTTCAAGCGTGTTGCTCAAAGATAATTAATAGCCCTCGGCTTGCGGCCTTGGGTTATTATCAAGCAACACGCTTTCAACATTCTCTATGACAAAATTATCTCGGTATTATCAAGACCCTAGGGGT